>JAOUQX010000010.1:9384614-9396298 GCA_028566295.1 Liobagrus marginatus
CGTAGCAATAAAAAATATACTAAAAACCTGGATTATTCTGGTTAGTCACATTGTACTGCTATTATTTTGAACAATACCGTATATGTTTAACAAACCTAAGAACTGACATTTTAACGTTACTTGTAATGCAAATATGACATGCTGGGACATTTTTTTATCTTAGCAGTAGTCATTTCACTCCTTCACTAGTAAGTGAAGCACAAGACATTGTAAATGAGGTACTTTGAAATCTTCAATTAATTATATAGGAAGAGTCAAGTCTCGGTTGAAGCAGTGAATTTCAATGGATAATTATCTTCTGTTTAACAGAAAGCTCAAACAAATTGAACACTTTTCATTGAAAAAAAAAACAAAAAAAAACATGCAAGATCTAGAATCATATAGAACGATCATTTCCTAAATCAAAATATCTCTATTCCCAAGAATCCTATAAAGCACTCAGGGGGAGGTAAGTGTATCAGGCTTGATGGACAGTAAATGATTGCCACTGCTGATGACTATGGCAGAAATGAAAGCTAAGTAAAATGAGAAGACTAAAAAGGACTCTTTGCAAAAGTGAAATAATAGACATTTTTTACTCCAACATTCTCTCCAGCTTCCTTCAAAAAGTTACTAGTTCCTTTCTGGTGCCACAGGATCTGCACTCACATTATTATCTGCTAGGTGCCTCTAGATTCAGCTTTCCCGGATTCAAAGCAAAATCTATTCAGATACAAATGATAATATACCAGCATATTCATGCAATTTTCATAGTTTCAACATGACTGATTCTCTATGATGATGATGATGATGATGATGATGATGACGATGATGTCTTCCCAAGTCTTTTTAAAAAAAAAAACATCACTGTGGTTGCATGGCTTTTGGAAGACTCCATTAGACTCAGCACATGCGCACCTACACCATAAAATGCTTAGTGGAAAGTGATTTACCAAGGGCCAGTGAGGACAGAAGCTCTTTGAAGGCTTGCTTTATAGCCCTACTCGATAAAGGTGAGGCAAGGAAATAAAAATGTCAACGGAAGAAGCAATGGACAGAATTAGCCCGCAGCTGAATCCGCAGCTGCACGGTCGATAAAGATCAATACTAACCTCAAGAACCTGGACAAGGTGGTAGAGACAGTGCTGGAGCCTTCACAATTACCCCTACACACAGCTTTATCAAGGATGAGAAATGAGAATAAAAAGAAATGAAAAAAAAGCTAGCTAGCAGGCATACTTTTCTATTTTTTTCTCAAACAAACTAGCAATGCTGAAGGTATCCATTAACATCTCATTCTCATAGTAGCTTGTCACATGGTCATCATAAGAATTTAAGCCAAGAATTTAACTGTTGTATGCATTGTGTCTTTTTTGTGCTACTTTTAAGAAGTTTATGTCGATGCAGACGCGGCATGATTGCAGGGAGATTAGCAAACCTGTCTCACAGTAAGAGGGTCATGGGTTCGATTCCCACCCAGGGTCTTTCTGTGTTGAGCTTGCATGTTCTATCTGTGCTTGCATGGGTTTTCCTGCCGCCTCCAAACACATTCGATTGGGCATACCTTGGGTACATTGGCTACTCTAAATTCTCCATAGGAATGAATGTGAGTGTGAATGGTTGTCTGTTTCTAAGTGTTAGCCCGGCAATTAGCTGGCGATTGTGAAGGGTGTGACCCTTCTCGCGCCATAACTTAGCTGGGATAGACTCCAGCGCCCCCGCGGCAATGAATGAATCTTGATGCAGGATTATCTCTGTGTTAATGAATTGTGCAGCAGTTATTTTTCAGTATTGTTTTTTTTTTTTTAAATACAGTGATGGCCTGCCATTTGCAATTGTGTAAGCTAGACAATGTTCAGACCCAGAACAAAGACAATTTTTTGTGTAATCCATTCCAGAAACAATAATTCAGAAATGAGCATTTAATGAATGCTTTTTTTTGTCTTCCATATAAACACCTGATCAATTATAGTACCAAGCATGTATTATGTTTTATCATCCAATACACTTCAAAAGCCTGTGTAAATTGGAAGAAAGGTCATCAGTTAATTAACTCGAGTTGTGTCAGTAAAGCCTGTATCTTATTCACAGATACAATTTATTTCATCTCTTTAGCAGCTATCAGAATCCAGCTTCCTATTGCTGACAGCCACAGGGTCAAAAGATTTCCCATGGTGCATTTCACTGCATGCCATAAAAAAAAGGTGTGTGCAAAATCATTTCCAAATTGGTAATGAGATTTTTTTATTCTTCATCCGCAATGTCCAGTGAAAATGCACTTGATATTGTAAGGGTCTCGGTGCCAGCGACCTGCAGAGGGGCGTGGCCAGGACGGCCACCCGAAGGACTTTATGACCGCGCGAGTTTTATGTTCATGTCACGTGTTGTGTGTTCATGTCATGTGGTTTGGTGTGTTCTCATTGGTTAAACGCACACGCACTGTCTATTCGGTTAATGTTACTCAGCTGACTATGATCAGGTGTTAATTATGTTATGTTTAAAAGAGACGCACTGAGAAACGTTCAGGGCTGGTTATTATTCGTATTTGTGTTATTTGTCAACTTCTAACCGCGTAACGTGTGCTCCGGTTACAGCGTGCATTTATCTCTGTCATGTCACAGCAGCAATAAAGACGTTAAACTCACGGCTTGCCTGCATATCCGGGTCTACTTATACTGCGATCGGAGCATTTGCGGCTTCCACTACTCACTAGGAAAGCCGTTTGTTACAGATATGAAGAAGCGTGCAGATTTACAAGCGTATGGCACATGGTTCAGAAGTGTTACAAGGCTCCCAAATGGGAAGACCTGGCTGACATGTCTGGATGGCCATCATAATGAATACCTGAAAATGTAGCATCCCACATGGCTGTATCACACCATTCTTCCTTTCTGAGAAGTCATTTTACAGTCTGTTCCACTTTTTCTTAATGTGTGGGGGGGGGGGGGTTTTCGTGTGTTTTTTTCATCCACATGGTGAAGAGCAGTCAAATCTTTGTTTGTGGAACATTTTCACAGCACGTTCATTTTATCTGCCAGTGATGTCTTTATTTTAAGGAAGCTGCTGCTAAAATAGATATTACATTTGGCCAGTTATAGCTAGATATACCATCAACCTATCACTGCAATTCCTAGTCTCATACTCATATCAAAGGCCCACCTGAAAAGGCAAGGCTTTTATAAAACAGATAAGCTTTCCTCTTTCAAGAGTGCACACCATACGAAGAGGTCAGCATGCAGTGCTTTCTGGCTTATACGAAGTGACTCATGCTGGACTGATTTTCCACCATAGAGATCAAACAGCTTGTGGGTAATGACAGAGATCTGAGGATTTATTTTCTGGTACCCCCCCTGTAGGTATCGTTCAGAAAAGCAGAAACGTAAAAAAAACAAAAACATTTCTACAAAAAGGCCACTTCAAAGGATTGTTTTCTGATTCCTTTGGCGTTGCCTAAATTTTCTTGTCAGCATGAAGCGAATGAGGCATATTGGAGAGATAAGTAAGGAAATAGAAGATTGACTTTTACCACAAGGTGTTTTACAGAAAAAAATGCCAATGTTGTATTTTGTTAAGAGGACATAAGAAAAAGTGCTAAATAAATCGCAGATTTCCATTAATCTGTTCTAAGCAGATGGTTATCATCCCTTTTCTTGAAAGAGTATTACATGCTTCATTTGGGATGTTGTATAACATCAAAAAAGGCTTATTCTTACTACTGCGCAATGCATTCCTTGCAGGCATTCTTTTCAGCTTCATTAAACTGCAAGGGTGGATTAGGAATATACACTTTTATGTTTTGGGACTTAAATGTGATGTAGAATACAATCGTATCAAATGGCTCAGCAGTTCAACTTTAAAGGTGTTTCATATGGGACTCTACGATGGCCCTTAGGTCTGAAGTCAAAATTGTATAGCACAAAAGCTGAACCAGTTACTACCATGTTTCATCCATGTATTTCCATCTCATGTCTCCAATAATCCATTTACATTTTCACTATTTAAACATTTGCTCTTATCCAAAGCGACTCACTTTTCTCATTTATAAATTTGATCTAATTTATCCAAGTGAGCATATGAGGGATAAGGGCCTTGCAAAGGCACAGTTTGGTCGTCCAGGTAACTAAACACATGACCTTCCAATCATCAGTTCAACTTCTTAACCACTTTAAGTACCACTTGTAACGCCACAGTTCCAAGAAGAAATCAAAGCAAATTAAAGTGTCCATATAAGGGTCCATGTTATGGTTTTAAGTGCAGAAATGAAGAAACGTCTGATCACATGCTCCACGGAATTGGTCCAAGAATCCAGCTGTTTATTGTTATTCATTGTGCATTTCCTTAACCTCTTAAAATCTGTTTCACTCTATTTAGCTTTATAGCAAGCCATAACTTTATTACTTCATCATTATGCAGTCGTAGGCAGCCTGGCAGGCATCTAAATCAATACAAGTTATATTCAGTGTTATGACTCACTGATTTTGATATTTTAAAAAACCAAACAACATTTCTTACCATTTCAGATTCATTTGTTGCATTAAAATACCAATATTAATGCATCACAGTTGGTAGCTTGAAATCTATTGCACTTTAAGACACAAACAAACGTACAACTACTCTAACGCAGCACCCATGGGGAAAAGGGATCTAAGCATTAATTATGGAATGAGTGTGGACATGTTTGTATTCAATCTCATCTAGTAAACACGTGTGTTCTCTTCAATATCTGTACACCACATTTCACACTGCTATTAATCATTGGTGTACGAGTGAACAGAATGGTAGATAAAGATGAAGTGCGAGAGTGTGTGGGCGTGTGTGTGTGTGTGTGTGTGTGTGTGTGTGTGTTTGTGTGTGGCAGAAGCGATAGGAATGGTTTTGGAATTACACGTTCAATACTAATCCCTGACTTACTAAAGAAAGGAACTCATAGCGTTTATAAAAGGACTTTCTAGATTAAAAGTATGAATATAATTTGAGCATTTGCTAAGTGGTCAGCTTTTTTTTAAAACTAATGGAACAACATTAACTCAATCAAGCTCTATAAAATGGTGATAATACTATTGAACATCCTCACGAGTACACAGATGGCAAAAATGAGCTATTATAATTCTGGATAGAGGAATGCTAGGAAACAATGTGGTCCATCAATGAAAACACCCGAACCATTTATACTACCGAATTTTTAGCCACTGAAAACGAGGGCATTGTTGGGTTTTGAATCCAGTTATATTATTACCGATTTTTAGACTAGGCATTGAAACAAACCAGAAATTCAGATGTAGATTTTTATATAGCTTCTAGTGTCAGGGGGAAACACTCTGACATGACATGAGGAAGAAAACAGACTTAAAAGGAAACTCATCCCCTTCTGATTAGTTGGACATTTTGCCTGAAGTCTGTGATCTTTCATTGTTAAAGGAAGACCGAATTGCACTGTATGCATATGCACACCTACACACAAAGAACAAACAGAGAGAGAGAGAGAGAGAGAGAGAGAGAGTACAGTCCTTCTTCAAAACACAGAGGGGAGTGACGAGGCACCCAGTGACAGCATGAGCCACTTGCACACAAAGCACAAAGCGCATGCTGTTTAGCCCCTAGCTTTGTGGGGACAGACACACAAAATCCTTTGTCCTTTATTCTTCCTGCACCAATTTTAGAGACGCTTTTTCTTTGCTCGGAACTGTAGCTTTCTAGCTACCCGGTGTGCATACAAATTTCTGGCTGCTGAGTCTCTATTTATTCCACCTCAGAAGGATAAATCAAGTCAAATCGCTAGCACCATTAACACCATAGCCAACGAATAATTACTCCAGGTAGAGAGGGAGGGTGGAAAATATGAAAAAGCTCCAAGGACAAAATAGTCCAAACATGCAATCACAAGCCATCGTTTGACACTCTGCCAAGATTCTTCCTGCTGATGTCTTAAGCGGGTGTGATGAGCGTATGCAGCAGGTCCACCACTGATTCAATTAAGCAACACTTTCTTGATTTTTCAGTTCATTATGGATTGCCTGCTGAGAAAAGGAACCTGAATGGAAATGTGAAGTTTTACACACTTTCACACACTGGCACAAGTTTAGCTGTAAGTCTGTTAGATGTGCACTGTACTGGAATAAATGGATGGCCATGAATAAAATATGACCTTTTTGGCATCTACACAAATTGTTTACGGTTAACAAATATCTATAGCTTCCTTTCATCTTCATTTGTTATGCGAGCTATCAGACCAATGATAAAATACGCTGCACAATTTCAACAGTTTCATCACTGTGTTATTGGTATCTATAATATCGAATCTAATATCAAGCAGCCATCATTTACTACATAGATAGCTTCAGGGATAGACTGATGATCAGTCAGAACCGATGGGTCACAGTCAACAATGCAGCATTGAATCGAGGCATCTGAACAAGCTTCTCAGTTAGATATATCATCCTAGCAGGGAGATTAACCAATTTAGACATAAAGAAAGAGGCAGGGAACGAGATGTGAAGCGGATTCTAACAGGAAATTTGGCCTTTGGAAAAAAAGGCATTAGTCTGAGAAAGAAGCAGGGGGTGGAGGAGCTGACATCATCCTGATCTGTTTGTTAAATACTAAAATTCAGTCAAAAACATTATTTCTTTTAACTTATACTGACACGTTCCCGATCTCTTACTGAGAATTCTTGTTTTCTTAATGATACCCTGACAAAACGGTAACTAAATAAAGCTTTCTGGATGAAACCAAGCAAGAAGAAGAGAGAGACAGCATGGGGTCTGTCGGTTCGGTGGTCTGCATGGTGCACCAACAGCGGGTTTACAGGCTTCATGCTGCTGTTCTGATTAGCATCCCGTTCACATCATCCCAGCACATGCTTTGATCGTGCTTTGTTCGTCTTCTATGACCGGTGTCGTTTCTCCTTTATAACAATCTACAGATGGTGTTATGATAACATGTGTCTCATAACATCAGCATTAAAATAAAATGAATTCATAATGAAAAAAATTATACTTAAACGCTGCATGTTGTCACAAAACGAAATGATTTAGTGTTATATTTAACTCTCTTAACTTTAAATCTGTGTATCTTAAAAAGTATAATGATAGAGTGTGTTTTTCTGGCTACGTGACACCTACATACTCTGTAAACAACTGGCGGAAACAAAAATGATCATTTATAAAGCGCACTCAATAGATATAAAGCTATAATAAAAATTGCAGGAAAAAATGATAACTGATTTGACTGATTTTGTATCTTATTGGACTTTTTCCATGTTTAAGTCAAATTGAACTATGTAGGATGTGCATGTAACAAATAAAATTTGAACTTGAACTAGAAGTGAACGCTAGTGAGGGGTGATAGTGGCTCAATGGCTGTAGGTCAGTGATCAGAGGGTCGGGGTTCAAGGCAAGCTACCATCATTGGTGTAACGCCATGCCCCTTGTCACCGGAATACCAGCGTTTCCGGTTCACCGTGACGTCACTTCCGGGTGCTGGCGCACCCGCGACCATTCCACTTCCGGGTCGCAGGGTATATTAACAGCGCGACCACTAGGGACGTCGCGAAGTATTGTTTGCCACTATAAACGTACCAAGCCGGTAATCGTGTGTGTTCTTTGTGCTTACAGAAAGACTGCTAAAAACCCTCACTGCTCCTGTTTCACAGCTCACAGCCAAGAAGCCCTCACAGCCCCAGCCACGCCTGCACCCAGCCCTGCCTGCACCTCCTGAGCACTACCTGCACTGCCTACCACGTTTGTTATTGTCTCACTGTCTCACGTTGTTCAATAAACGGCACTGCACAAGGATCCTAATCTCTTTATTGACTGTGCATCTTACAATTGGGTCCTTGAGCAAGGCCCTTAACCTCAGTTGCTCCGCTGATATGAATATAATTGGCGTAAACTATTAATATTTTTATTATTATTATTATTATTATTATTTTATAAGTATTCGATACATAACATTTCTGTTTGGATTGTCTGACAAATATTCTAAAGCTCAATAACAGCCTCTCATGTGGAACTGTCATCAACTAGCCTATAAGCTAATGATGATGCAACAGCATGTCAGAAGTTTATGGTTGTTTATGCTTCAGAGATCATCTTTACAAACCCTATAGAATATTGAATTTCTAGACATTCACTTTATTACTGGAGTCCATTTTATGACTGTTAATGTTTCATCAATAAACGATCACAATGTAAATTCAGACGTTGTACCAATAGGTATCACAGAAACATTGAAAGAGGGATAAACATCATCGGTTATATCGTTTATAATCAGTTAATTTCCCGCTTTTTTGATCATCTATAAAGTTTTCTAACGTGGACTATTCCAGTACATACTTTCTATTGAATCTGCAGCATGTCAGAAGAAATAAATGCTTCTGCCTACCAAGCATAATCAGACAGTTGACAGTATAGATGGTTATAGTTAAGAAATTTAGTTGAAAGTTTAGCAAATGATTTGATTTGTTATTTTATTTAATTTTACATTTTAACAATACTAACAAAATTTGAAAAGAAACGAAGTCCATGACAAGGGTTGATATAATGCTTTCATTATTATACAATGTTTTTTAAAATTTAGATTTTTTTTTTTAGAGCTTCTGAATTAAGAAATAGACCAAAAACAAAAGGAATAAGACACCAGCACTAATGATAATGACAATAACGATGGGAATAATGATGCTTATAATGGTGATGGTTTTCCTGGTGATGATGATGATGATGATGATGATGATGATGATGATGATGATGACAGTGTTGTTAATGATAATGATGATTACAACATTTGTGCAGTTTGATTGTCAACAAACACATGTACATGTAATAACATGACATAAATGGTAACAGAATGAAACTATAACCATGCAGAACAATCCAAACAGGAGAAACCCACAGATGAGTCTGAGAGAACGGGAGAACCTAACAAAAGGTCTGCCAGTGTTTGGTGATTTGAAAAGATTAGAGCGGATTTACATAAATGGCGAAAGTGGAACGGTTAAACAGCTTTCTAAGAAACATGTTCAGAGCTCCCCATGATTTGTGCTATTTCGCCAGCAAGAAGCAGTGAGCCATTATGGCAGCTCAGAGAGCCAAGCAAGAAAAATATGAGCCAGGTTTGATAGCTGGAAGTCACAATGGTGACACTGGGCTTGCATAATCAGTGGCTATTGCAGGTATGCTATTGTAGATTTATAAAAATGTCTTTTCTTTTTTTTTTTTTTTTTTTTTTTTACAAATTCAGTATTTTTTATCCATAGTATAATTATAATCAGCTACTTAGATGCAAAAAAAAAGTCCAAATCCACTCTCTATTTATACTATGGAATCAACATCAGTGCAATTTAAAATGATCTTTGAACAACAGTATCATTTGATGTAATACTGACCCACACATACTACAGTGAAGTATACAGAAATGTCCTGCAACACCCTGACAGCACCATTTGCAATATGGTAGCAGCTCTGACTAATAGCTGAAACAACCCACTCGACATGGTCCACGAGAGCTAGATTTATAATACTCTTTCCACCCGCCTAAAACAGGAGCCAAATACTGCATCTGCTGCTTGTGGCTATGATTCAGAATGTACACAAGCGCAACCGAAAATACAGTCCACGTGTTTGTGATTATCACAGACCCAGAGAGAGAGATGCTGTGTAATAACTTAATGCCCGTGCAAAATAGAGGAATTAGTTGCATTTAAGGAAGAATCTGTAGCAATAAAATTGCAAAAGTAAACCCATCCTATGCTTAATAACTTTAAAATGACATATTACCACCCACCAAGCGTCTCCAGCATTGCATCTGAGTTGAAACAGCTGTAAAATGCACAAATATTCAAATTTATACTATTACAGGGTACAGAGTCTTATGAATAGTATAATTTGTTAAGATGACTATTTGATTTGTTAAGCCCCGGTAGCACTTATTGGCTGCCAGTGTAAATATTCAAATTCTGTCTCTTAGTATGATGATGTGTATGAGTTTGTGCATACAGTACATGGGTGTGTCTCTTTCACTTCTGTAATAAATCAAGAGGGAATTCCAGAGAAAACCCCTCTGTGGAAAGATATTTTACATAGTAGTGCCATGCCACATTGGTCTTTTAAAATGAACAGAGCTGTTACCATAATATCGACATATCAGTTTTACAAAAAAAAAAATTTTAATGGGCAGATGATTTACTTTTAATTAAGTTCAAAGTTCAGTTTATTTGTCACATGTACATTATACGTGGTACAACATATGAACTGTGAAATGCTTTAAATTAAACCCACAAAAGGAAACAGTTAAAGAGTATTTATTAGATGAAGCAAATGTAAAATATTCGAACACTGCAGAATACTATAGACACGGATTTAATTAAATGTTCATTCATATTTGGTACAATTGAAACAAGCAACCTATTTATAATTGACAATGTAATCAATTGTAATAAAATTTAAACAAAAAAAATTTAATAATAATAATTACAGCAAATCACTAGCTATATGCTTTGAATTCTGTCACATAATAAAGTCTATTTATAATGAATGTTTTCATTATATTCAGGTTACAAAATGTTGACTATATCCATATATTTTCATCAGTGCTTTATTTCATATTTAAATTCAATCAGTTGATAATGGTAAGATTTGGACAGGGCAGCAAGGTTAAGTGGACCCTCTGAAACATAAACATATTGAGTGAAGAAGGCACTTGAGTTAACGACTGATTTCTGGCCATATGGGTTAAAAGAAGCAATCAGTTAAGAGTGTACTTATCACACCCCTTTTGAAAATCCACTGCAAATCCAGTCACCTTGAATATGAATCATTCTTTCTGTCAATCGTTCTCACGGTACTTTGCTGAAGTGGGGGAATGTTTGCATTAATGTGAGTCTTTGTGTCAGTTTAGAGAGTGTTCCGATTTATTTTTATTGCACATATAAAATTCACGCAAGGAGTCCCAGAACAAAAATACAATATAACTGATGACTTTTTCCTCGATGTTTCCATTATGTTAAGATTCCATGAAGAGTCAATATCCCTACTGGGTTTACTTAGATTACAGATATGGTGTCAATAGGGATAAGATCAAACTGCGTATATTCCGTTGTTAAATTGTGTATATACCGGAATACTACAGGAAAATGCTAGTTGTCTGACTTGCCCAAGTACAAAGGCTCTGAAATATAGTATATAATGACTATGATCATTCTACACCAAACTGTTGTTGTATTTGGATGATGGTGGCTCAATGGTAAGGCTCTGCGTCAGTGATCAGCCTCAGGGTTGGGGTTCAAGCCTTGCACCAGGCAAGCTACCATCATTGGGTTCTGGAGCAAGACCCGCGAGTTGTACGTGCCCTCAATCAAAGTTATATCTCGTAACATACACACACATCAAGTCTCCACTTTTTGCTCTGCTCCCGCTTCTTGGGTTCTTTTCCTCTCCTTCTCTTTTTGCTCTCGCTCTGCGCCTTCCCTTTTCCTACACCCCCTGAGACTCTCTCGCACACACATGCACAATTTGCACAAAACTGTATAAATTGTATATCTTCAGTATAGAATGTGTATAGAATGTATACCTATATCGTGTACAGATTTATAGCATATTCATAACATAGTATATTGTATATTGTATTTTAGTTCAGTATATACTATCACTAGTATCTTTTCCCATAACTGTTGTATTATATACATTGTCGTATACACATTACACACTGGT
>JAOUQX010000010.1:9456768-9467518 GCA_028566295.1 Liobagrus marginatus
CTCAGGATTGGTTGAGCTGCGTGCACTGTATACAGCGAGCACAAAAATCACGGTAAGATTTTTAACATGTTTTTGGCGATTTTTTTCAGCCGGTATTTTTTTGTACCATTTTTATAAGACGACCCCCCTATTTTGGTATTATAATTTGGACTTATACACCGGAAAATACGGTATGTTGTTTATCAAATACATACACACCCCAGATTTCCTTCATCCTCTCTACCTCCATATTGTGCAATCGAAGCCTCATAAGTACCATTATTTGACAAATTTCCATTCATTTATCTTAAATATTACTATATATTCATGCAAAATGGTCATCCATCACAAATACGTCTTTCACTTGTAACCTAGCAACGCAGCATGCAATCAGCACATCCGCCTGGACATGACAAGACATATGTAATAGTACGTTTCACATTATTGGCGGGTTTTCATGTGCGAGCATCGAACCTTGTGGCGCTTCTGGTGTGTGGCAAAAATAAGTGATAAAATGATAGGCTACAGTTAAGGGAGAAAGGATCTAAGCAAACATGAAATGCTTGAAAACTTATAGTAGAGACACAAAAAACATGTTTGAGAGACATTGTCACATTGATTATTCATAACAGTATGGAGATTCTGTCTAGACTCAAATTAGAGGCTTCTATGGTTGATAAACCACTAGAGTTCTGATTTAATGAGGTTAATCGCAAGACACTGAGTCATTATGGATTTTTGCTGTATTGGCCGAATTGTTATCTGGTGTTGATTAGTCTATAAGAACTGAAAGTCTCTAATGTTTCATTTTGTTTTCTTAGCCAATCAAAAACCCACCAGTTGGGAAAAAGTATGTGAGATGCCCCTGCAACTGCCTGCTCATTTGTAAAGACACGTCACGGAGGATAGGATGCCCTCGACCCAACTGGTAAGTATGTTAATGGCCGTCATGTTGCATGCTTTTTAGCCATGGATTTGCCTGTTGAACCAGGTAGTGCTTTATACAGAAAAGTCATTGATGCTATTTGATTTTATGAACCACAGCAGAAGAGTTATCAACCTGAGCCCTGTGATGGTGATCCCAGAGGAGCAATCTGCACAGCCGGCACTTCCTATTCAGCCTGAAGGTCTGCGCGTGGTGTGTGGCCACTGCGGTAACACGTTCCTTGTATGTAAAGTTGACCGTCTTATTTACTCTTTTCTATACTGTGCTATACGATTCCATTCCATTTCTTTTTGCCCATCCCAATTTATCCTGCTCCTAACAGACATCAACCGATGTATTCTTTTCTATAAATATCACATTTTTTTCCACTCGGTTATTACGTCGGTTATTCATTGTTGTTGCATTTTGCAAGGCATTTTTTTTTTGTCACTTTTTGTTTTGACCTATGAAGTATTAAGTGTATGATATTGGTATTTATTTGCTTTGTGTCCTGCCCACAGTGGATGGAGCTCCGATTTAATACACTGGCCAAGTGTCCCCATTGCAAAAAAATGTAAGTAAGTCACAGTTATCACTGTCATGTCATGAAATCTTTGTGTTTTAGATATCTTGGGTTATTGCTTTATTCATGACTGCGACTCTCAAAACAAATGACACGCATTTCTAGGTTACGATTAGGTTAGGGTTAGGGGTTAAGATTTGGTCTAACAAAGACTTATGTTCTGCATGATATCGGGATTTGGCACCACATGCTAATGCGGAGAGAAAACCAGGACAGGAAGCCATAACCAGGATGGGTAGTGCCATTAATGCGATGCCCTATGCCCATTACCCAGACTGCCAGGATCTGCCAGAGCAACTGGGAGCAGATTCTTGCTGATGTAATGTAACGCACTGCTGCCAAAAGCACATTGAGAAGGCAGATGTTACAACAGGCCTCAATAAAATATGACAATCTTTTGCTTTGTAAGAAGAGATGGTGTATACGAGTTATTAGCGTCATGGTACATTGCAGAATTGTAGATATTATAAGATATCAGTGCTTCAGAGCCCTGTTGTTTTTGTTCGCGAAGTGACGTCATTTTTCTTTTCCTCTCCTCTGTATGTCAATCTGAAGTACCGATGGTTCTAAGCAAAAAATCGTGAAATTTGGCGTGCCGAGAGAACACTATGATATGATACCATACAATACTTTGAGGTGTCTCGGTCCAATGAGTCAAAAGTTGTTTAATATAAAAGATTGGAAATATTGAAATAAAGCCACGTCACTATTAAACTCCACTATGTCGGCGCAGTGTCACCAAGGTAACTTTAGGTAAACAGCAGCGTGCAGCGTCACCATGGCAACTTATGGTAAACAGCAGCGGTCCAGTGTATAAATCAAGTATGCATTTTGTCTACACCGCGCTATAAACTTTAACAAATAACCAGGAAGACGGTAGGATAAAATTAACAAGTTATTCCGTTTAGGTAAAACATGTATTTAACATGTACGACTTAACATGTGAATAAATGTACAAAACACAGTTCTGTCTTACAAATGTTTATTTATAAAAATACATACATACATTCTTTACCGATATACTGTCGTGTAACACATTTACAGATATCTTCCTTATAGGCATCATCATGGTAATGAAATAAGTATTGCATGGTGAAAGCTATAGTATGTTTGCACAACCTCTAGAATCATCTCCTGAACATTCTTTGTATATACATGATCTATTAGTGTACTCTTTCCTGTGGTTGATGTTTGTATGCGTTGGCTGTACCCACGTTCTTCCATGAGTACAAAATACTAACTTGTTCTTTGGGAACTACAATTTGGGTTTGACCCCATTAATTAATGCTTGCAGCTATATTTTAACATTGACATTTTTTGTTTTATCTCTAACTATTCTGCAACTTTTAAATAATGTGGTATCTTTTTTTTTTTTTGCTCTATTTCTCAACACTATTTGGGATGAAGAGGTTAGCACATTAAGTTACCACAGATTTGTTATGATTTTAAAAGGAGGTTTCAAAATCAGTCACATGAGAGCCATGTGAAGTATTAGCAAGATCCAGCAGGGGCTGAAGGGAGCCTTGTGACCCCTGGAAAAGTTTGATTACAAGAATGTGCAAAAGAGCCATTTTAATTCCAACAACAAGTTTTATATCTGGCACTCACTGCTTAAGGTAAATGTACTTATAAAATTGTAAAATACTAAACATGGTGAACACGGCGGTTGCGTAAATCCTACAATTACAAGATGATAACTAAGTTTTTTTGACCAATCCCGAATGAGTCATTTTAATCTTGCTATAATTTTGTGACACTCAAGGCACCGGTCTTGTCTTTGCTTCATGCCTGATCCTATGTGTTGTTTTTATCTTCAGCTCTTCTGTTGGTAGTGCGCTACCCAGGAGGCGCTGCTGCGCCTACATCACAGTAGGAATGATCTGCATTTTTATCGGAATTGGACTAACAGTGAGTACTGAGCCAAACCACCATACACTTTATTCTTGATTCTTTGTTGTTGTTTTGTTATGTACTGCAAGTAAAAAGACTAGATTTTAGTCATATTTTTGAGAACTGACCCTGATAAATCTAAAATCCCTTTAAACAAAGGTATTTTGTCTCCCTTTGAAACCTCCAGTATCTTTCAGAGAAACTGCCTGGTCAAAAATGATTAAAAAAATAAATAAATGAATGAAATTGAGTGCGTTTCAAGGGCAGTAAACAAGAATAAATAGGGTTATTCCAATCAGGATTTTTGCATCCGATACGGAGTACCGATTTCTTATCATGATGATCGAGCAAAACCGAGCCTGATGATTAAAGTTTTATACAACTGATCTATATTAGCTCTCTGATCAGCGCTAAGCTTTTTTTTTTTTCCCCGATAAGTAATACTATAGATGTTGCCATTGTTATATTTGTATAGTAATTATGTAATATGACAATTTATATTCAGTAATGCAACTATTCTTTTAACAGAGTACTAACTAATCACAAAAATGATTCATTGTACAGTGAACATTTTAATATGCCTTTAAAATGAGGTTTATGCATAACTGTCACATACCCCGTCAGGCCACCAGAGGGCCTCATGAACCCTGTCTTGTTTTCGGTTTTGTAGCCCTTTTATTTTTGCTCCTTTCATTAGCTTTAGCCTCCACGTTATCTCCTTTAGTTTTCCAAGCTCTTCAGTTCCAATGTGTTTATTTTAGTTACTTTGTCCAATAAAGTTCCGTTGCAAGTTTATAAAGCTCCCTCGTCTCCGTACACACCCCGCTAACAGTAACACTGTTTAGAGCAGGATAAGTTATAAAGGCAAAAATAAGTACAAACAAAGATCGGCCAAGATCAGTGAGTACCGATTGAGTCTTAAAATGTGATTTACCTGCCGATACCTAAAGTAAACAAGAATGTTTGGTGTAGAATCCCTTTTAAAAAATTGTTAGTTCTTGTGCTTTTCATAAGATTTTTCTCAGCTTTTGTGCTTTTTTTTTTATTTGTATTTTTTAAAGGGATATAGTTACAACAAATATGTACTTATTTTTTGTACCCACTCAATATGGCAGAAGTAATTAAATAAACACCTATAACAGCATTTGAAACTAAAATTAGAACTCTGTATACCCAAGAAAAATATATGTGCAAAACATTAGTCGACAAAGATAAAGATTAAACTGCTATCCTGCGATGAATCTATTAAATAAGCTTATTGTGTGTGTGTGTGTGTGTGTGTACGTGTACGTGTACGTGCGCGAATGTGTTGTTTCCTAGGTCGGAACACAAGAATTTGCAAGCAGATATCATGCTACCTATGTGTCATGGGCTTTTGCGTATCTGCTCGGATTTATCTGCCTGGTACGGGCCTGCTACTGGGGCGCAATTAGAGTCAGCTATCCAGAGAACACCTTTGCATAGATATCATGTCTTTTTGTTCTTTTAAACCTTTTAGGATGTTATTTTATCCTGGTTTTAAGAGGTGTCTATATGACTGGTCATTCTATGTATGCGAGCTATTATTGAGGCAGGAAATGTATGCGTTATTTTCAAGTTGACGGAATGTCAAATTTTTATCTATGAACTGTCTTACTGAATTGAATTGTCTGAAATTGAAAATATGATCTCAACTTTGGCTAATGACCTTTTGATTCATTAAAGACATTTGAAGACGTTAAAGGTATGTACGCCTCGTGGATTGTTGTAACTCCTACTGAATAAACTGTATGTGATGCGTTTTGTTAACGATTCAACCAAAACAGTTTGACCATTGCACTAGTTTTATGCAAATAACCTGTTTTTTTTGCTGCTAGTTGTCAGCTGTAAAAAGCTGCAAGTTGTTAAGTATTAAACGCTGCCTACTCTAAACAAGGTACCGTGTTCAATTTTATGATCCTACATCCTACCCATTTGTGCTCATGTCTCTTGAAGAAAAACGATCTGTGTTGTTGGAGCCGCTCAAACCTACTCTTAATTGATTAGCGTGGCTTTTAAGAGCAATTATAAACAGCATGCTTACAACTGCCAGCACTGATAAATTTGACTTTAATGAGATTTAAATGTGTTGCATGATAATAATTTGTAAAATACAAATTTGATTCATTTGTACCACAGATTGGTGTTTCTCAATGTCACTGTGGAAGTGTTAGGTTGATGATATCAAGCCTTTCTCTCTATACATAAAATTTTTTCAAAAATGCATCCGCTTCCTTGTTCATGCTAATATCACAGTAGTTCCCTAACTTTGGCACAATGACTGGGCACAACTGTAGGTACTAATCCTGTTCTTAATGTGAAAAGCAATTTTTTTGTTGTGTATATATACTTTATTCATCATGGTGAGACTAACTTATGTTTGAGTATGATTTGGTTTTTTTTTAAATGCCAATTTATCAATAAAATAGAAAAAATAACTCGTCTGTGTCTTTAATTTATTTCCCAAGCAGCACTCTTTGTAACACTACTAATGAATAGAATTGTATAACATTAATAGTTGTTTTTCTAGGCAAATCAGGAAATTAATATTTTGAAAACGACTGCAAGATGAATTTCAGCAAATTTACACTGTTATTGTCACAGCTGCGCTGGGCAGGACGCACTCTCCGGGTAAAGATCAGGCAATCTCTCTAGCCACCCAACCCAGCCACACACACGCACCTGCACCTATTCACAGCATGCTTATTGAAACCCTGTCTTCACGAACACTTGGTTGTGCATTGATTCTGTCTCATTTCCAGGCGTTGTAACTGCTCCAAGAAAAAGGTCGCATGTGATGAAACATGGCGCACACACCCTGGCATGGACCCCGACTACTGAGCAAGCATTCCGGGATCTTAAACACCGGTTTAACACTGCCCCCATCCTGCACCACCCTGACCTCTCACTTCATTTCGTGGCGCAGACGGACGCATCCAGCAGTGGAATCAGGGCCGTTCTTTCCCACCAGAAGGGCTAACCCTGCAAGCACTTCCTGTGCACCTATTTCTCTTGAAAACTCACGCCAGCCGAGCGAAACTACAACGTGAAGGACCGCAAGCTCCTCGCCATGAAGGCCACATTCGAGGCGTGTCACCACTCGCTGGAGGGGGCACAACACCGCGTCTTGGTGCTGACGGACCACCAGAACCAGGAGTACCTCCGGGCCGCATGGCGCATGAACCCCCGCCAAACGCATTAGGCGTTCGCCAGGTTCCACTCGCACGTTCCGGGTTCACAGTCACGTATAGGCCTGGGACGAAAAACAGCAAAGCCGACCCTACCCCACCAGCATGCAGCTCCGATCGCTCTCAATGAAGTCATGCAGGTCAAAAACTAAAAGGATGTAGGTGTTGGTGCTGTTCATCATGGCTGCTGTGCTTAACACATTTACAGGGTGGCAGTGTTGCTTCATTAAAGATCAACACTGAAGGTAATGATTAAAATGGTGGGTGGCGGTGGCTCAATGGTATAAGGCTCTGGGTCGGGGGTTCAAGCCTCGCACGAGGCAAGCCACCGTCATTGGGTCCTTGAGCAAGACCCTTAACCTCACCTGCTCCAGGGGCGCTGTTCGTTCTGGCTGACCCTGCACTCTGACCCCAGCCTTCAAATTTGTATGCTGGGATATGCGGAATCAAAGAATTTCACTATGTTGTACTGTATGATGTGCATGTGACCAATAAACTTAACTTTTAAAATGGTTTCACGTTAGAACTGATCTCGAAGAAAGAAGACATGTCCTGCACAGAGCCCTAACTCAACCCAACTGAACACCTTTGGGATGAACTGGAACTTTGACTGCACCCCAGAACCTCCACATCCAACATTAGTTTATGCTATTGTATCTGAATGATCAAATCTCCACAGCCACGATATACAATCTAGTGAAAAGCCTCTCCTTAGTGTGCAAGTTCTTATAGGAGTAAGAATGAGACTAAATCTGAAATTGGATGTCCAATAAAACATATGTGATGTGTCATTTTTCAAGAAATATAATCAGTTATAGGTGGGAGAGTGTTTAGCATCTCTACCTAATAGCAAGAAGGTCAGGGAAGCATGCGTTTGTTTCCCATCCAGGGTGTTTCTGTGTGGAGTTTGCATGTTCTCCCCATTCTTGCGTAGATTTTCCCCAGGTACTCCGGTTTCCGCCCGGCCCCAAACACATGCGATTGGGCATAGGTGAATTGAACTCTAAATTGTCCATTGGACAATGTGAGTGTGAATATTTGTCTGTCTCTAAGTGTTAGCCCTGTGAATAACTGCTGATTGTCCAGGTTGTACCCCCCTCACGCCCTAAGTTATCTGGGATAGGTTCCAGTGCCCCCGTGACCCTGAAAAGGATAAGAGGGAAGTGGTAGCTTAGTGGTTAAAGTGTTAGCCTGCTAATCCGAAGATCGGCGTTCGATTCCCAGCACCGGCAAGTTTCCACTGTTGGGAAGGCCTTTGCAAGGCCTTTAACCCTCAACTGCTCAGGTACATAAATGTAAGTCACTCTGGATAAGGGCATCTGCCAAATGCTGTAAATGTCAATGAATGAATAATCCGTTTTTCTGTCCACATTTAATCTTGAATCTGTCTATAGACCAGAATTATACCAGAACAGACATGGCGACTGTAGCTTTATCTTTATTCACAAAGGACAAACGCCATAAAGTACAGCAGCTGTAGTGAATCGTATGTAGTAGTAGTGAATACTTATGTAAGAAACTCAAGAGGGAAGAACTTGTCACAAGTACTGTTACTTAAGGAAGCACTTGATGTAAAATAGTGCTGCTGATACTTAGTCTCACACTTACAGTCTAGATACAACCGTACGGGACATTACAGATCACACTCACTGTAGCACTGAGTCACAGATTAATGAGGTGCTGACCAGTGAAATGCAGCACTCTGATCGTTTCACTCAGAGCCACTTCTAGCAGATTGACAGGCACAAACCGTTTGAGATACAATGCTCCCCTGAAGTTTCATTTCAGCTAAATCACTTTTGATGTACAAAGGAAATGATTCGGAAAAGCAATTAAAAAAAGAAAGTCAAAACTGTCATTTGGACTGTTGATAAGTGCCTTATTAAAATGCTTGTAGATCAAATACTCAGGATTTACTGTAAACATGAATGTGGTGATACTTGTGCCTATGAGGAGTGATTAAAATTTTTTGGCATGTTCAATTCAGGTTCCACTGTAAAGGTGTTTTATGTCCTATCCTGATAACATTATTAACATAGCCAGACCTATTGATGGTACATCAGGCCATAAATGACAACTTTCGAATAGCAGTACTTCTATACTGCTGTCTGACATCCACTTAGAATGCAAAAGCAAAATCAAACTAATCACTTTAATGGTACAGAAACTTATTTTTTCATTTAGCCTATTTCCTCATTGTCCCACTGAAAATAATTTCTGACTACGCCACAACAACAAATAAATTGATATTGCACATTTAAAAATCAAATGTATAGTGTACCATAGAGCTTGGTGACTAGGCAATTGCCTTCATAAGCTAAATGATGTAGGAATGTACATATTTTAAAGCGCTAAAGATGAGGATATCCGATGATTTTTCACCACAACTTCACAGGAAGCGTAACACAACACTGCTCCATTAAAGGACAGAAACATAAGAAACATAGTAACGTCAAACTCCGCTGCCTTTTGATCGTCGTTTGTTATTGCAGTTCTAATTGTTGTTCAGGACCCACCATGATGCTGGACAAGGAAACAAGCACAAATTTGACACAATTTTCAAACATCTTCTCCGATTTTGTAGAACACATTGACAATCACACTCACTGTACCTGGTACAAGCATTGTCGTCGTCATCTCCGGTGTCTCCAACAAATCTACGTTGGCCCTCTGAAAGGTTTTGCTGTAATTCGTCTGCAGATGACTACACAAAGAAATGCCCTACATAAGAGACATATACAGTATCACAGCCCTATAATATGATCATACACACCACATACACACGTGCGAGCGCGCGCGCGCACACACACACGCACGCATACCTTCTGTTCTCTCATTTCTGATTTCACTTAAGAATTATTGCTGAAATAGAACTAGGACTTACTTCTTCCACAAACTGGTGTGCTCCCAGAACTCATAAAGTATGAAGCGCGACTCGTTAGCGATCCGCTGAACCGCAACACTGACGGAAAAAACGACAAATCGTTGAAATAATCATTGTGTAGCACTTCACTAAATTGTTTCTTTGAAACAGAAAGTAGTGACTTTTTTCTCCATTAAACCCGTTAGTAGCAGGTGGACATGTTTTCTATATTTTCCCTGCTCTATAGATTCAAGACACTAGCTAATAGAAGTTCCTTTAATGACTTCCATATTTCAGTGAGTCACTGGTGTTGAACAGGAAATAGCGCCGTACTGCAGATCTGATTCTGGAACGCTCACCTGCTATGTATCTTGAACCTGACAAGTAGGTTACGATTAAATAGGAATCAGTTATGAGCAGTGTTGGCAACCGATGTTCCTGGAGTTCCTTTGTCTTGCTTGTTTTCCATCTATCCCTGCTCTACCCACTGCTGATTCCTGGAATATTGCATTGATAAATGTAGCCCAGACCTAAAAGTACTCTGAAAGTCAGACTTCTCCATATTTATCTCAATCCATGCTCACAAACACCACCTCTTGTGCTAATGGAAATGCTCTGACGTGCTAATGTGAAAACGTGTAGATGGGAGTACATCCAGCGCCCTATGAGAATAAAACGGAACCGCATGGCTTCATGTGCTGCATGTCACTTTTATCTTCTCCCAGTTTCTTCACCACAGTGTACCTCCCATGTCAACAGCCCGTTTTAACCTCAGTGACGCCAGCCCACGTGAAAACGTGTCACATTTATACTGCAATAGTTATTGCAAGCCATCATGTCTCAAATGGAATCCGTTTGACATGTACGATATTTTTAAGCATTCAGACATGGCACAGGGGTGGGGATGGAGGTGCGTACTTACTGGAGGCTGCCTTTCTGGACACTGGCACAATCAACATACTGTCGCAGAGCCATGCGGAACTCCTCCAGCTCGTCCTCCATCACAGACAGCTGCCTCTGCACTATCAGAATGTGCTAAGAAAAGAACAAACTGCGTTGTATACAAAAGCCGTCACGTTCGAAACTTGCATCTCAACATACCAGAACATTAGTAAAACATTTGTAAGTCATTTTAACTCCTGCAAGAACGAAATGTAACTTTTAGGGTCAAATTAGACACACAGACTTAAATGTTAGTGTATAAAAAATTCAAATACATCATTTGAGTATATATACAGTAGATAGATAGATAGATAGATAGATAGATAGATAGATAGATAGATAGATAGATAGATAGATAGATA
>JAOUQX010000010.1:9495763-9506830 GCA_028566295.1 Liobagrus marginatus
GGTTAGGGTTGAGCGGTGTGTTCAGTGACATGCAGGAGATAGCACACTAAAGTGTGGTTAGGGTTGAGCGGTGTGTTCAGTGACATGCAGGAGATAGCACACTAAAGTGTGGTTAGGGTTGAGCGGTGTGTTGCTATGCATAGGAGCAGTATTTACGCAAGACGACCTTTAATCGACCTTGATTTTCATGTTTATCACAGAGTCAGCATGCCCATCTCACTGTTATCACGCTTATTATTAGTGTTCGGTAGATTTTAGCCACTGTGGCTATTGACAACCTTTCAACAACTGAAACTGTCAAATAATAAATCAAACAGGATTCTGTTGTCTGATGGAAAACTTTGGGGTCTTGATGGTTTTTCAGATTTACATTTAATACATTTGACAATAGGGTTAAAGATATGTAGTAGAAAAATGGATGTAGGTCAGTTTGTTTATAAAGCAGTAGTAAAACAGAGTGCTGACAAGTGCAATAACCGATTAAATTCTTCATAAGAAAATCAATAATACAAATAAACCAACAACACTACAGTCACAAATGCTAGACAAAGCAGATCTGCCTTCAGACAACTTTTAATAATGTTTAGAGTGAATGTGAGATGATAAACTATTCTATCTCCTCCACGCTCCCACGGCAAAGGCCCAATCCCCCCCTCTGCACAATTAAAAAGCCTGGTCAGAAGGCCTTAAAGTCTCAGGAGGCGTGTGTACCAGTAAGAGCTGACCGGTAGGAGGGAGCTAACCCATTCAGTGACCCATTCAAAGCTAAGCGGCAGCACTCGGGACTAATTGCAATCAGTTTCATGCCGTTTGACAGACGCCGACATACTAAGAATTGCAATGGTCAAGCCTTGTAAACACAAAAGCATGGATCACCTCATGATCATTAAAAGAAAGAAAAAGGTCCAATCTTTTAAAGATGGGTTTTAGGGAACGATGAAACAGTACCCCTATTGTTTTGTAAAAGTAACAAAAGGTGTCAGCTCACCTATATGACAGTTCAGGAAAGAAGAGCAGGAACACCAAAACAAATATGGTCCGTTTTCCGCTCATTAAAATTTAAACTTGGCAGACATCCATGCTTAAACCTGCTTTTAACAAGTCACAAGGGTAATCCAGAGAATTTATGTTTCCTCGTGGGCAAGTAAATGTGTGTGTCATCTGTATAAAAATGACAGGAAAAAAAAATTGTCCATAAAAAGAAAAAACTAAGTAAAATAAAATAGGTGCAAGAACGGATCCTTGAGGGTCACCAAGTCAGTGAGGCAGAAGATAAACATCTAAAAGCAAAAGAGCCACAGAATGACCAGAATCACTTAATAAAACGTCAAGTACTTTTAACAACGCAGACTCTTCTACAGTGATTAGCTTTAAAACCAGTCTGAAAGATCTAAAAGCATGTCAAAAAAAAACACAATCTCTGCAATTGGAGAATAAGAAATTTCTCCAAGAACTTGGTTAAAAACAGAAGTTTTGATATACGGTCTAAAATTAGATACAACTGTAATCCAAATTTAGCTTTTTAACACGAGGTTGCACTACAGCATGTTTTAATGACAATGGGACCATACTAGAATTCAGACTACCATTAACAAGACAAAATACTACGGCCAATAATGTCAAAGACCTTTTTAAATAGCAATGATGGAATACCATCCAATGGAAAATTGGTAGGTTTCATACGACCAATCAGTCCCATATTACTTGACCATCTCAGATCCAATTTTCTGATTTAATCTACCGGTATATGCATTCTGCTAAGATCTAGTTGGGGGGGAAATAGTAAAACATTGTCTCCTCGATTAACGTTTCTTAAGGATGTCTACAATCCTTCTAGCACGGCAAGTGGATAACATCACTCAAAAGGTAAAACTGCAATAGAGTCCCCAATGATCGCTTGTGTAGCGGCCACAGTCTAGCTTTTCAAGTCCGACCAGCTCCATGTTCTCGGGAGTCACTTTCGCCCCGGTTTTCGCAGGCCTCAGGTAGATACGGTCAAAGCGACACCTGCTGATATACGGCACGTCTTTGTTGCTGTTTGTTTTAGTGTCCCAGGTGTACCTGCAGTGCTCCCGTTTGCCAAGCTGTTCCCACACGTCCGTGACACCAGGAGGCAGACCACCCACTTTTGCGAGCTATGCATGTTTACACACACACAGTCTTAATACATAGTATACAAAGTGTGGTACCATACACTATACTTTACTATGGTAAAAAAAAAGAAAATGTGACGTTTAATAAATGCTAGACACCCCCCCCCCCACGTCATGTTAGTTTAACTGAATTTTCTGTATGCAAACAAATTAATTCTTAACATGTATAAAATATGCAAGTGCTGCAGGAATAATTATGCAAATACTTATTCTGCATAAGGTTTAGATTTTTTTTTTGTATATTATTTTAAAGAGTAAGCAACAGCTAAGGAACACAGACAAAAGACAGATCGCATCATGCCATGCTCCTACAATTACCTCAGAGTCTCGAAGATTGGTATCCCCACCGAAAATAACAGTCGTGGTATCTGGCTCCTCCTTTATCCTCTGCAGCATCACCTTCAGCTGCTTCTTCCTTTCTGCAGCCTGATCTTTACAACTCTCCAAATGTGAGGTCATCAAGCTGAGCTCCAGATCCAGAAACCTTACCTGTAGGTTACAGAAGAGAGTTCACGCATTTTATACTCACGGCTGTGAATGATGTACCTGCTGTGGCAAGTCACTAACTTTGGCACACAACAGATTTCTCATCATCCGTGTTGTTGGGTAAGGAATTATTTCACTACTTTGCAGTTTTAGTCTTGACCTTTTCAGCATCATGGCAGTGAAGTATCCATCTTCGTTTCCTTGAACATTAATCAAAGGGACATTTAGAAAAGCACTTCACATGTCACACGTTAGAGAAGAGTAGTGCTGTAGATGCATACCTTCAACAATCTGGTAGCTGACGGCACGTTTTTTAAGATACTGAACGTACTGAGGAACGAGTTCTTGTAGGAATACAACGTCTGGCATGTATCTGAATCAAAAGATATGAAACAAATAGACATGCTTTAACTGGAAAGGAAAACCCGACCCTCAAACACATTCAGTGGCTTTATGTTGGAATATTTTCAGGTGCATGTCATGACTCTGGTGCCCTTTTGTTCACTTTTCTTGTAAAGAGTTAGCAGCTTTCCATAAAATGTAAAGTGTAAGATTACCAACCATGGAACGAGGATTTACTCAAACACTTTGGAGGCAAATCTGTTCGAGCAGAGAGCACGGAAGAGGAGGCGAAAGAACTAGACTACTATAGTGGTGCCGCAATCAGCAGTTAACTCAAATGGCATTCTACGTTGGGTAGGGGGTGTGGTGACTCATATGCAGAATAAAAACATTTCACTGCATGTATGTGTATGTGATAAATAGGATCTAAGAAAAAAAGAAAATAGAGGTTACATAGTGACCTGTAGTGAAAAAAGGTCAACATGTCAATAAATTTAGATTGTACTGAAAGGCAACCCTGAAATTCTTTTGCAGTTGTTCGGGGTGATTTTCCTTTAAACGCACAAGATGCTCGAGCTTGACTCAGGAGAACTCACAGTGCCAGATAAGAGCACAGGCCTCTGGCTCTTTCCTGGAGGCTCAGCGTGTCCAATCCATCCACGTTCCAGGAGATAAGCATGAGCTTTCTATTTGCTTCATCCTCAGAGTTGTTTTTGGAATTAGAACAAGTAGGCTCATCCTCAGTCAAGTCAATACTATAGTTTGAAAAGAGATTACAGTAAATATTATCCACAAAATAAAAAAAAATTAAATCCATTTTTAGAACCATTCAGGAATGTATGAATCCATGTTAAAGAAGGTATTTAACAGATCATCGTTTAGAACACACTGTGAGAAATTCGAATGTTGATTTACTTTCTGCGGATTGTGGATTAAGAGTCTTACTCAACGGCCCAGCAGTTGCATCTTTATGTTACTGGGATTGGAACTCAACATTGTGATCTGTAGTGCAACACCTTTACCGCTAAGGTACCACCTTTTGCTAGCATAAACGCTGTGACGTCACTGGGGAAAGCAAGCTATAACTAAAGAATATTTTTATCTATAATCTTTTTTTTTTATAGACGTTAACAGCAACAAGAATCGCATGCGGAATATTTTTAACGTAAATATAAAAGCGTTTCCGACTAAATATTTACCAATCTATGGGTCTGGAGTTTGCGTTCGTTCCTGACTCTGGAGCATCTCCTCTGGCCGCTTTTCTCTTACTCAGATGTCGAACATTTTCTTCCTCGATGTCCTCGACATCAAAAACCGACTCCATGTCCGCTTCGAAGAAAGAGTTTAAGGCTTTCTAAAATAAAAATAAGAAATACAAGACATTTACTAAGGCCTGTAAGAGCTATAGATCAAAACAAACAGGCTTAATCTCAAATAGCTTCGTTTTAGGAAATTAGTGCACGGACGAGTGCGTAAGTCTCTACATTACGCACACTATGTAGTACATTAACGTATTAATGCGTGGGCCGTTTGAGATTCGCCCAAAATTCAGCTTTACCTCCATGTCCCAGTCGTTTTCGGCGAGGTAACACTGCGCCACGGCGCTATCTGTCCCGGTGACGGTTGCAAACTGCTCACAGATTCGGGACCGTAGTTCCTCTAAACTCTCCATAACCTATTTATCTGCCTTCGCAAAGCTTGTTAACAAATGGGTGATGATTGCTGTTGCAGATGGCGCGCTCGTTCAACTCTGTGTGAGCGAAATAACATTCCGGGTGGAACACTGTGTTGATTCGTTTAAAAACGTTCCGCCAACGAACTCGCACAAAAGAGTAATTCATTGATATGTGAAGAGCCATCATCATCATCGGTTAACTAGCTGGGTGGAAACTCTGGGAGCCGAACGTGTAGTTGTTATTTACTACCAAAATTTTAAATACCAAGCAAAAGAAATAAGATCACATCCGAGTCCAAGGTTAAAGTACCTTAATGTTATTTCATCCAACCTATTTCGCTGTGAGCCTTTTCTCAGTCTGCCTCCATATTATTTTTTTTATGAAAGCTGTTTATTTTCTAATTCTAGAAATTAAAGTTGGCTGGGCTCATCCAACTAATTTTTAAGACAAAAGAACACATTATGCTTTAAACTTCTTGGCCATGCTCATCTTTCTTCAAACCAGGTGTTCAGTTTAATCCATTGTGCAAAAATTAAGGATTATAATAATCGTGCCTTATATGATGATTCCATTATTCTTTAAACAATAATAATAGCTAATACTTTAATATTCTATACTCCATATGAGTTTATGAAGAAAAACAAGAAGACGTACTTTCCAGAGGGCATTTCATTGGATGTACAGTCAATTAGTGCAGGATGAGTCACGAGTCATTAAAAACTATTTTACGAAGAAGTGACACACTCAAATAAAACTAAAATATAATATTTAAACTTTAATAATATATAAGATATATTGTATTAGCAGGTACAAACAGCTTAGAATGCTAATGCTAACCGCTCTGTACATGGATTTTTATTATTTGCATCCTTTTAAAATACCAATAAAAGAGCATTTTAAATATAAAACAGGATGCATTTAAAAAAAATCAAATAACGAAAAAAAGCTAACTATACACATATAATCTAAAGTACTCCAGAAACACAGTGTTAAAAAAAATTAACTTCATACATATTCTATATACAGTATTATACCACAGACCAGAGATTCATGGCAACGTTTTAGCAAATATCACAGCTAAACTACAAACAACTCGATTGTTCAATAGATAGAACCTGCTGTAATGCACTGAACACAGTGAACCTATGTAGGGAACAAGGAATCGTTTGAAAGTGAACCTGGTTGGATAGCGTACCAAACTGAGGTATTGGCTAGCTTTAGCGTGTTAGCTGGCTTAACAACATTGGGTCTGGGAAGCTGACGCTGCTATTTTATTAAGCTATTAGAACGAAATATGGTATGTTGTTAGTGGGGAAATGTTGTTTTTTGTGGTTTTTGTTTTTTTTTACATTTGTGTCGTGATAGCTAGCTAAAACAGCTAAGCTAACTAGGTAGCAGACTCACAATGAATACCGGTTTGCAGCTAGCTAGCCAAGTGTTATAATACATATCTAAAGTATATGCATGTAAAGGTCTTTAGATACGGAGTATTATTTATATTCATTGCTTTAGTATAACACGTATTTAAGAGAGCATAATGTCAATTGTGTGCCATATCCCAGCATTGGGCTTTTTTTATTATTGTACCGCACTAAAGATGTGTCTGTGTGTGTGTGTGTGTGTGTGTGCGCGCGCGCGCGTCTGCAGGGGTCCATGGAGGAGTCAGGAGATATTAATGTGACAGGAGATATTAATGTGACCGTTAAAACCCTGGACTCTCAGAGCAGGAGCTACACAGTCCGAGGAGAGGTGAACATGTCAGACAGTAAAACAGATAATGGACTTAATCGTTAATGCATTGATAATGATAATAATACTTATAATAATGCTTGCTGTGAGCGGTCCATCTGTGCATGTTTATGATTCCAAAATATTAGTAAGAAACAGAGAGGGTGTTTATTTGTTCATGCATTAACCCTTAAGAAAGGAAGTTTCATAAAATACACCAGTGGCTGACAGGCTGGCTTCATGTATTGGGTGTTGGTGGCTCAGTGGTATACGGCTCTGGGTCAGTGATCAGAAGGTCGGGGGTTCGAGCCTCGCACCAGACAAGCTACTATTGGGTCCTTGAGCAAGACCCTTAACCTTACTTGCTCCAGGGGCGCTGTTTGTTCTGGCTGACCCTGCGCTCAGACCCCATTTTATTCTGACAGGTATGCTGGGATATGCGAAAAATAAAACATTTCACTGCATGTATGTGACAAATAGGATCTTAAAATGTCAGTAATCATTCAGATCTTCAATTATTATTATTGAAGGAAGCATGTGTACATGTGTTCATCAAACCTTCACTTGGTGAACACTTATTGATGGTTGTAAAATAAGGGAGAGTTGGCTGGTGGGTGAGAATGAGCGAAGTGTGAATTAGGCATGAAAAATTCTTACTCTTGAAACTGGTGAATAATGCTTCAACAACAATAGTTAAATATCTGCTTTCTTGCTAAAGTACAAAGCCAACTGGTCGTTGTGTTACTATTTTTTTTTTACATTTATTTATGAAAGCTTCAACAGCCTATTTTAGTGAGGGAGTATGTAAATGTGCAAGATATGGCTGGCATGTACAATACTACCAAATCCAGAGGTCACTACTGCACATCAAATTGTTTTACAGATTACACAGCCCTAGTGTTCAGATTACTGGTAGAAGGTCTAGGATAAATAGCTTTCATTGTCTAAAAGAGCATCTGCCTGACCTGTAAAGCAATCTGTCATAGTGTGGATGGAGCTAACACAAACCTGTATAAGAATTACGCTCTCCACCTGTAACTTGGATGCGTTTTGAAATGACACGGGCCCCCATATTGGTTATTTTGACTAGCACTTTATTGTCTCTCTTCACAGTGGACAGTGAAGGAGTTTAAAGAGCACATTGCCTCCTCGGTTGAGATCCCGGTGGATAAACAGAGGCTGATCTACCAGGGCAGGGTCCTGCAGGATGACAGGACGCTCACTGAATACAGTAAGTAAATATAGCTGCAAAGTGGGGTCAAGCCCAATTTGTAGTCCCTAAAATAAATTTCATTATGTTGTATTGATTTGATGTTAATTAATGGACAAATCCATCTAAAACACTGAATAAAGGCTGAAAAACCAGGCAGCACCGCCTCAACGCGGTGGTCTGCGTAAACTATTTAGAATTTGTGAAGTGAGTGAGTGAGTTTCTTTCTCTTATTTTCTTTCTCTCTCTCTCTCTCTCTCTCTCTCTCTCATGGCATCGCATGAACGAACGAACTGAACGAGCACACCGAGTTTGGCTCTGCGCTGCCGTGAGAAACACACACCCACACACTCTCTCCCTCTATCTCTCTTCACGAATTCTAAATAGTTTTCGCAGAACATCGCGTTGGTCGGCCTTAAGGCAATGCTTCCTGGTTTTTTAGCCTTTATTCCACGTTGTAGATGGATTTCTATATTAATTAAAATCATCAAATGAATACAAAATAATTAGTATTAAAATGACTTATGATATTTATACACAGAAATTAGAATTCTTACCCCGCATATCTCTGCTATGAGCTATATGCTGCATCTAACAGAGATGTGGTTTGTGGGGGCAGAGCTTCGTTCTGCAGTTTGGAATGTTTTTAAACAACATAAAGCCTGTATTATCCTCTCGTCGCACAGTCCACGTGTTAATAACATTTAACCAGCACTAATTTGAGATTTGCTTGGTTTACGTTTCAGAATTAATGAAGTGTATGAATTTGTGTAGTTCTCAGCGTGACCTGTTCAGCGTGAGAGCTCTTCTGTCTTGTTTAGTTACTAAGAGATCACAGTGACGTCGCGTGTTTCCCCCCCAGTTTTTATGAAATTATTTTTGACTTGTAGGTCCTAGAAACTTCAAAGTTGGCATGGTGTCATATCATATTGTGTTCGCGTGGCAATTTTCAGAACTTTTGAGCATAGACTCCAATGGCGGAAAAAGAACAAAAGATGAATAGGAAAAAAACGTGCGATAACAATAGGGGTTCTTCGCCTGCGGGGCTTGACCCCTAATAATTGAATATAATAAGTGAAAATAATTGCTTAGTGTTTAAATCATAATAATTTGATGAGATTTTTCAGCCAGGTTAAACTCCGTTTTAGTACTTTAGTACTCTGACCCCAGTGTTCGATTCGTATGCTGGGATATGTGGAATAAAAACATTTCACTGCATGTATGTGTATGTGATAAATACAATAAAAAAAACAACAACTTTGTTTTGACCCAGCATTAAAAAAGTGCATTTTATGGACGCAACTTCTCAAAAAATATGTAAAAACGTAAAATTTACTATATTATATGTATTGCTTTCATTGTAGGCGCACACTTTCGTAAATTTATTGGCAAAGCCAAAAATATGGATTGCCAATATCTGATACTGCATGGCCAAACAATGATAATAAATAAATACATCCACACAAAAATAAGTTGAATAAATGTGTATACACATATCCTATACAAAAATGTTTGAAGTAGCCATTTAAACTTCCAATGCTTAATCCCAATGTTAAAGACTAGTTTGCTGTGTTAGTCAGCAACACACCTCGATATTAAAGCTAATCTTATTTAAAGACACATGGTTGTAGCTAAGTAGACTACAGTGTGCATAGTTATCTGTAAAGTTTATTTATTGTCCCTTGTTATTTCTCAGATGTGGATATGAAGGTCATTCATCTCGTTGAGCGAGCTCCTCCCCAGACCACGCAGTCCGGAGATGGAGGAGACGCCGTGTCCGGCTCATCAGGAGGCGGCGGAGAAGGATCGTCTAGCTCAACTCAGTCATCTTCCTCCACCTCTCAAGGAGGTCCACATGACCGCAACGGAAACAGCTATGTTATGCTGGGAACCTTTAACGTCCCGGTGAACATCCTAGACCCCCAGCAGATTCAGGTTACTGCATTTGTTATCTCTAAAATGTTTAAATGAATCAGTGAGTGATTGTGCACAAGCGAAATGAGTCTCATGGGGAGACAAATGAATAAAATGGGTATTCGGTGCATTTTTATGAAATCTTACAAAAGAATATTCGACATGCATTGTTTTAACGCGTGAGGCCATCATACATCAGTGTACTAAGGTCTGCTCTCTTACTTGGTGTATTGGTGCCATGTTGAAAAAACAAAGTAGGTACATGTCAAAAAAAAGATTCTGAATCTGTCGTATCCGAGCGTAGATGTCTGTACAGCAGATGATGGCCGGTGTTGGAGATGGAGGGCGGAATGCCAGAGTCAGCACTGGCACTGGGGTAAGATACTAAACAGTACTGTCTTAATATGTTGTAATTAATGGTATTTTAGAACTAGTGGGTCACAATCCTCTTCTTTCATGTTGTACTATGTATGATGTGCACGTGACAAATCAACTTTGAACTCGACAAAAAAGGATTAATTTGTGTTTAGGCAATAATTTGATACTAAACTTGGTGCATAGTTTGCACAGTATGCTTGGCAATGATTTAACAGTTTAAACTAAACTGTTATTCAGATCAATGGAGCTGTGGATGTGCATATTAACTTGGACCAGTCTGCTCAAAGTGAACCGAGGATTAGGCTCCATTTGGCGGAGAACTTGTTGCGAGAGACTGAGTCTTTAATTCACAGACTGGAGGTTTGTTATTCCTTATATAGAGAAACAAACTAGAAATCAAATGTGTTTCTGCTCTTCTGCAGTCTAATTAAAATGGTATATGGGTAGGCTTTGTGTTTCTATTAGGCTCATTTGTTCTGATGATTATGTTTCAGGTTCAAGCGCATGAAGGATCCACTCAGCAAGGGCCTGCAGATTCTTCGTCAGCGCAACCTATGGACACTGTTCCACTGCCACCTTCTGCCTCTTCTTCCTCTTCCACCACCTCCACACAGACAGAAGGCCCTCCTCACTCTGGGCCAAAGTAAGAAAACCCTTTCTTCTTGTCAAACTGGAGTATTCTTTAAAATCTCTTATCACCTTGAGTCTTTATTTATCTGTGTTTTATATCCATGAATACTACTATGAGAAGGAAAAGAAACAGTTAAGGCAAGCTGGATTAAAACAGCTGGTTAAGGATGTAAAAGCTATTGAACTCTGTCAACAGATAGTTAATAAATGTTATAAGTTTATATATATATAAGGTTATAAGTGGTGTGGCTTATCAATAAAACATAGCTCTTTCAAGAGAAATTCAGAAGTTTTTTCTCTGTGGCTGTTTTGCACTTCTTGTTTCTTATTCCCATGATCCCCATGAACACAAAATATATTTTTATTGACGTCGCCTACTGCCATTAGACATTTATGAATTGAGTGTGTTTACAATAAGTTCACATTTTATATGCTTTAATATGTTCAATTAAATGGGTTTCTTGTCTATGGTAATTACCGTATTTTCCGGTGTATAAGGCGACCTGAGTATAAGACGACCCCCCTATTTTTCGGGTGAAAAATTGGGTTT
>JAOUQX010000010.1:9531944-9547487 GCA_028566295.1 Liobagrus marginatus
ATTTATGTTTATAGTAGCAGTAACAAACAAAATATCTAGCTTGTTTCACAAACATTAGGCAACGTCTTATTTCACTATAAATAGATAAACTATTGTTTAGAACTTGCGTTGGAACGTGCTGTTATATGAAAGTAAATAACGATAGTAGTTAAACCTTCTCTTAATGTATTTAACTGTGCATTGCCATGTTTTATTTTTGTTCATAAGCTAATTTGTTATTGTTGTTGATATGCACAGAAAGTGGGCTTCTTTAATCAGCAATATGCTGATCAGCTGAACATGGAGGAGGCGCCTACAGAGTATCTGCAGAGGAATTTCAATCTGCAATACCAGGACAGCAGGAAGTGTCTTGGCCGCTTTGGGTTAGAGAGCCACGCACACACTATCCAGATTTCTAAACTCTCTGGTGAGCACTTCCTCTACCTTTTTTCCATTCTTTTCCAAGTCCATTTAGACCAATATATTTACTGAATTCCATACATTATGATTTTATTAGGTGGCCAAAAAGCAAGAGTCGTGTTTGCTGAGCTTTCATGTCGTCAACCAGACGTCCTGATTTTGGTGAGTAATGAATGTCTGAAGACACCGGGTTAATCTGGTTTAAATATTATAAACCTTTTTGTTTGAACATTTATTATTTAACATTTAATATACAAATATTATAAACCTTTTGTTTGTATAAACATTTTTTCAATTTTGTTTTATTTTTAAGGATGAGCCCACCAACAACCTGGATATTGAGTCAATTGATGCTTTATCGGAAGCCATCAACGAATACAAAGGAGGTAGCTAAACTAAATAGATACATTTAAGAATTATATATCTAATGTGAAATTCAGTAGAACTGATATTCAGCAGGATCAGTATACTTTAAAATAAGTTAACATTGTTCTCATTGGCTCTTATTCATCAGAGTTTTGTACTGGTAAAAAAAAAAAAAAAAAAAGTCCACCGTTAATTAATTTTGTCTTTGAAATATTTGTCAAAGATCAACTGGTGTCTGATCCAAAGGTGCCTACATTTGTCATGTCTTGGGAACCTAACAAATTATTTAGATTGATGTTCGGGTAAATATTCAAAATCTGTGACCTCAATGATAAAATCAAGTATAATAGAAGCGTGTAAGTTAACAATTACCGTATTTTCCGCCGTATAAGACGACCCCCTATTTTTCCAGTGAAAACTTGGGTTTTGGGCTATACTCGCCGTATAAGACTACCCTCTTCCGAGACAACACCATTAAAAAATAAATTAATCTGAAACATCAAAAAAAGTATAGCGTAATATATACCCTATTGGCCCGAATATAACACGGCCCCCAATTTTTTGAAATCATTTCAAGAAAAATAAATAAATCCAAAGAAAATTTAAATGTAGGCTACAAGCAATTTTTATTTACAATACAATGACTGAATAACCTAAAATTTTACTGTTACAACAAAACATGTTGAATAATGTTAGGGCCTAGGCCTATGTTTTTAACAGTTCTATGGCCAAGCACAAGCTCACAATTACTTACTTTTAACCCAGGACCATTTCCTTTTGCCTGTTTTGTGTGTGGTAGTGTGTCTCGGATGATCCTCATAAAGACTTGCTATAAATAATAATAATAACAATAATAAAATAGTCATCAATAATAATAATTTTAAAACATTTGTATTTATAGTAGGCGGTTGAATAAAATAAAACAATACGAGTGTAAAGCACTAACACTGATCCAGCGCGCTGTTACACTCGGACGTTTAAACGTTTACAAAGGGACACACACAAAAAACATTTCTAAAAATGTTGTACGTCGCCTCCTGGTGGCCAAACTGGTTAATCTACGTTCAGGCGCTATTTAAAATGCAAGACTGCGAAAATAACGCGAGTGGTTTTTGAGATTGTATTTTCGGGGGGGAAAAACATCACGCTATATTCGGGCCAATACGGTATTAGTAGTAGTAGAAGACTATAGTATATGTGTATATAGTGACATCATCGGCTTGCGCAGCTCCAATCCGAGCAGGCTTCATTCAGCAACAGAGCGCATCGCCGCCAGGATTGGCTGAGCGGTGTGCACTGTATACACAGCATTGCCGAGCACTCGACGGCCACATCAGCAGTACCGGGCTTTTTAACATGTTTTTGGCGGCTTCTTCACCCGGTACCGAGCACCCGGCGGGCTTCTCTTCGATCTGGCGGCCTCTGCACCCGGCGTATAAGACAACCCCCCTATTTTGGCACCTTTAATTGTCTGGTTACATTGGTACCTGCCACGAAGTGGTATATATTAGACAGTAAGTTAACTGCCACATCTCAAAGTTGATGTGTTGTAATAAGGAAAAATGGATAAGTTAAAGGATCTGTGTGACCGTGATGGGTTAAATTCTGATGGCTAGGCAAATTGCTAAAAAATTGAATGCTGGCTGTGACAGAAGGGTGTCCGAACACACAGCGCATCACAACTTGCTGCATTAAGGCTGCGTAATTGCAGATTGGTTAGAATGACTATGCTGACTTCCGGCTATATTGCACCATATTTCATGCTAACTAATTATGTGCCAGAATAAATGGGCATTTCATTTAAATAAATGCTAAATCGGATTAATACTGCTAAAAACTTGCACAAACATTGATTGAAAGAACCTCTGATGTTAATTCATCGTAACTCTTTTCTAGCTGTGATCATTGTGAGCCATGATGCCCGGTTGATTACTGAGACTCAGTGCCAGCTGTGGGTGGTGGAAAACCGGTCAATAATCCAGATCGACGGAGACTTCGAAGACTACAAGAGAGAAGTGCTGGAGGCTCTTGGAGAAACGCTGGTTAACAAGCAGAAAGGGTGAATGTACACCGAGGGGATGCTTTGTTTTCAATGCGATCATTTACTCGCAAAAACGTCGTTGCTTCAGTCTCCTAACCTAGGATGGAAGTTCATTGTCACTTCAATGTGATGTAGACTGATGCAATTTAAATGGATTATGGACTTTTCTTTGTGAGGAGGCGGACTTAAAAAGCTTATGATTAAAATCATGATTTCGTTTTATCTACACCTTTTTCAGGAGGTACCGTTAGAAATTCACTTGCATTTAATCTAGGTATATCGTATTTTTCCTAAAATGTCTTGCAGTAGGTTTGCACGGTATTAATAAATATAGTACATCGCCATTGTGATTGGCCGCGCAAATTTTGTCATTCTTTCACTACATTATATCGAAACCCTTAATGAAATTTAGTCGGGCATCTTAAGGGTTGAGTTTTTTTTAACTGTTTGCACGTAGTATATTTTAATATTATGTTAATGTTTTAACATAAAATAACATGTATAAAAATTCACAAAACCTTTATTTGCAGTATACCTAATAGATTTTATGTAAAAAAAGAAAAGCAAAGCAACATCTGACTTATGCATCCGAGTATTAATATTACAACAATAAATGAAATTTTCAGCAGGCTTCTGTAACGCAACTCTTTATTTGGGGGTAATTCAAGTCCAAAATACATAGTGAGATGTGGTGGTCAATACTGTATTATAATAGATAAACTTTAACTCATTAATGATATTGTGCCGAGCTGTGCAACCGGGGGGGGGGGGGGGCACATGCATGCTTTGGGAAGCCTTTCCAAAAGTGTGAAGATGTTACTATAGAAGTAAAAATGGGACTAAATCTGAAAAAATGTTCAAAACACACGGATGTGATGGTTCGATGTCCTATTACATTTGGCCATCTAGTGTATAACATTGGCATTTTAGTACTATTGAAGTTTTATGTACTGCCATCACAGAACGATGAACAGATAAATTCCATCAAATCCAGAATGCTGTTTAAATTAAATGTTACCGGCTATGACCAGTTCCTTCAACACACAAAATCAGCGTTCTTTAAATGCTCCCCATGCTCAGCTCAGCCCATCAGGTAGTTGAGTCTGTGACCCACAACTGCACCCAGCATGTAAAATTAAGAAAAACACCTTTACTCTACTTTAGGTAAGGTTTGTAGATCTTCTTCACTCGAGCCAGCTCCCGTTCATCTGGCTCTATGCCACCGTACCATGTGTACCAAGGTTCGCTGTGAGTGTAAGCTGGTGGCACAGGTGTATGTCGCACTGAGTCATGGGAATTTGAAAAGTCTTCTCCGGAATAATCAACAGTAGGTAACTGTGTCGGAATAAAGCCTGAAAAAAAAAAAAAAAAAAGAAACAAGCTTTTCAAATGCCTTTTAAATGTAAATGCAGTTGTGCCAGTTGGCATTGTGTCTCTCACCATGGTCTCTTGCAGTTTCGATTGCCTTGTTAAGTAGTTTCTGTTGCTTCATGCATACACCTAATGGAATTCAAAACAGACATTATGGCTTAAAATGAAATTAACGATATAAATGAAAACCCTAAGCAAGATATGTGCAACTACCAGTTCTGGTGGGATCGTAGACCATTCCAGACTGAGGGCTTATGAACTGCTGCAACAGGTTAACATTCTACAAAGATTGCAAATCATTTTATTAGCTTGTATATCTTAACAAGGCAAATCGTATAGAGTAAAGGTGTATGTTTGCGCAAACCTGGTAATGGATTATCACATTTGGATCACGGCAGATTGGACAGGGATTTCCACATATCTTCTCTCCTCTCTAAATCAAAAATACCTGACAAGATTATGCTCAGCTTAATGAATTCCCCATATGACAAACAAAAGTCTGAATTGAAAGCAGGGTGGCCATGTTACAACACAATGAGTCCCCTCCCCCCAACATCAGTGAATTTAACCTTTCCACATACATGCGCTTTAATTGTGACTTTAAATGCGAGTTTAAGCGTTTACCTTTACAATATGTGGCAGACGCTCTTATCCAGAACGACGTAATAAAGAGCTTTAAAATCTCAGTGAGTGTATACATTATGTATGCATCTTCTCATTGTAATAATTGCACCAGAGTGTTCTACTACGGGTACATGTCTATTACTACAATCATCTACATGCTGTTTTATAACCTGCTTTTAGTGCCTTGGTTAAAAATGATTCTTTATACTTTTTCTTTAACAACAGCTTTTTTTCTTCTGTCTACCTTTACCACCTCCTCATCTATAGAATCTGTTCGAACTGATAAGATTCTCATGATTCTCTTTAACACTATAGCAATGCCATAATAGTTGATCAAGGTTGTTACGTACTATGCAGGTCTTCCTGGTCTTTTGTGGGGGTATACCACCTTTATGGTTCCTTCTGTAGTCAGCCCAAATAGGTCTTGATCCATAGCGTTCAATGTACTCTGAAAACAAAAACAAAACTGAAACGCGCATATTAGCCGAGCATACGTTATATGTTAGCAGAACAGCAATAGCTGTCTCGCTACCTTCACTTTCCAGGTATTCCCATGGTGTGTCTTTGTACCGACAACGTGACTCTAACGCCTCAACTGCCCGAGTACCGACCCCATCACATGTCAGTTTAGTAGAATTAAAAAAGTGTCGCAGGACTGGAGCAACAGACAGAACCCTGACTCCATGCTGTATGGTCTGGAATAAAAACAACACATTTCCCAGCTGCCCTCATTAGCTTACTAGCTCATTTCTTTCACAACTGAATAAAGATGCGTTAGCAGTAACCCAGCTACATACAGCTGGATTCATGTATTCTATGGTTGTGCATAATAATAATAACAATAATAATAATAATAATAATAATAATAAAAAACCTGAACTCGAGGAGTTCTTTGAAAAAGAGCTAAAGATACGCGACAAGTCGCTCTCACGATGTTCTGTAAGGAGGCCGCCATTTTGTCTTTAAATAAGGCGGAGATTAAAATTTAAAGGAAGTAACGCTTTAACAGTGAGAAAGAGACCAAACGGTCTTTCAGTTATTCATTTTAGTTCATAACTCTTTTCAGCTCTGCCGAAGTGATTAGTTTAGGATGAACACTAAACGTGTTTTTACATAAGTTTATAAATGACGTCACTGTTATCCGTAATGTATGAAGTATATATAGATATATAAATTATGTTAAATTAATTTAATTAATTAATTTTTGTTTGTCTTATAGTTTTTTTGACGTATTCTCTATTGTTTTGCTTTTATATAACGTAACATGTGATGTGAAGGGGGATGGGTTGTTCGTCCTTGCTGAACAAAAGGTTGTTTCGCGCAAGGGCGCATGCGTCACTGTTCGCAAGTGTAATGCGCACGCTCACAATGCCCCAAGACGAAAAAATCGTCACTGGTATATAAACCCGGTCCCACCCTTCAAAGACATTTCTGGATTTGTCTGAGGTAAGTGTTGTCGTAGGGGTGGTTTCCGCATTTTTAAACGCAATTGAATTATTTATTCGTGTTTTTTGGTTTTTGTATAACCTGGATATTTAAAAAAGCAGTTTTTAAAGAATTTTAGTTTTCCCCACCTAGGCTTCACCCATTGTGTTTTTTTCCTAATCGACGTTTGTTCATCTGCTTTGTTCCAGGTAGCAAACGACCTCCCCGAAGTTCTTGGCGTCGAGGATTTTTCCAACTGTTTGAAGATCAAAATCCCCCCATAAATGTTTTTTTTTCTACTCGATTAACGGACATTTGACTACTTCTACTTTTTGCTCCAGTTTATTCAGGAAGGAAAAGCTAGCATTCTAGCCACAACATTCCCGCCCATTAAGTCATTTTCAGTCAAAATGATTTAGTCATGACAGTTTAAGCTGTCTAAAACTGTTCTGAAATTTGTTGCTGTTAAGCACAAAATATTATAGGTACCCGAGACGCAGAGGAGAGGTATAAATAGTAAGTGTTTACTTTCCAACCAATTTGAATCGAAATTTACCGCTTAATCAATTGCCTGTCTGGAAGATGATAAATTCTTAAGCAGTCAGAAGAAAGCTGTGATAAAGCGAGTAAAGCTAGCTAGTTAGCGTATGAGCTCACACCGCAAAGCCAGCAGTGGCCACGCGCCCTGTTTGTCTTTGTGTGTGAGACGGATTCATATTCTAATTACAAAAAAAATTAAATATAAGCTAGCGATCGCTTCTCATAAGCAATCTGTTCATAAAGATTGCCGCAGCATACAGCAGGATGTAATTAACTTGTGCTTCTAAAAGGAGAGCTCATTGGAACATTCAACGCAATCTACCCATAAAGATTGTACGATGGCGGCTGTGGATGTACAGGGGCTAAAATTTTTTCGATTATTCGGTTATATTTTGTAGCTACGACTGGAATAAACGTAAAAGTGTATAAATGGCTTTCTTCTAGCTTATGGAGGGCTTTTAGTTGGGAAGTGCCGAAAGTGTTTTTCTAGTCGTGTTTTGCTTTTAAAATGGCGGTCAGGTTGTCCTTTTGCTAAGAGCAGGGCAATGGTGGCTTTGGTTTAGAGTTCAGCTCGTACCAGCGGTTTGTTTTAGATGTTCTATGTTGTTCATAGTCAGTGTCGGGTGGCATCGCTTTTTTTTATATTTATTTTTTTTTTACTTTTTCCTATTTTTTTGCGAGCGTAAGTGAATGTCGGATCAAATGACTTGAGATTTCCGGAGTTGTTTGTAATATTCTAACATGGCGCCCGAGCTTCTTCACGAACGCGAAGCGGTTAAAGGAAAAAGGGGCGGGATTAGTGCTCAATTTCAGGGAATCCAGATCCGCACGCGCAGGACTCCGACAGATGGCGAAAGCCACCGCGGGACTTCTGTAAACTCCCATTTATATATTGCAGCTGTTTAACACGGCGTGGCATGGTCATTGTCAAAATCATCGGGTTCGTTGTCACCTAGTTGTGTTGTCAGTATTGTATTATTTATTCAACAAAAGTGTCTTTAAGGAAAGCAGAAACTAATTAAATTTTATACCCGATCACAGATAACCCCACTTTCAGTATGTTTAAACATAATCTACAGTGTGGAAATAATTGCCAAGTGTGGTATATATTTCTAAACGTACACTATATTCCGTAGATCTTTGCAGTAGTTGCGTTCACTTTTGCCTATTAGGACCGTTGAGTAACTTAAGCTTTGTTTACTATGTGTAACAGTTGTGACATTTTCAGGAGTGTATTGTACCGTGTAACGGAGGTCGATACTGAATTCAGAGACTAAAAAAAACGTCCAACACTTATACGGGTAAGACACACCATGATTTCCTCACATGGCTCACATTATACATGGTTACAAAGTACTTTATACCAATATCTATTTACATTCTCCCGATTAAAAATTTCGCCAATTAAAAAAAAAAAACAATTACACTTATAATTCTAGATCGAAGTTGCATGCTCAAGCTAAACATTGTTTACCCCACAGTTTAAGATATTAAGATCGTTTGCCGTTGTGTAATATAAAACCCGGATTTAGTTTTGGTGTTGTACAGTCCTAAAATAATTGCGTATGTGTTTGAGTTCCGGGATCCTTGGGTTCTGCTTTACACTGAACGGCTGAAGGAGATTCTTAAAGCCCGACGACGCAGAGTGGGCGGGGCGAGAGCGCCTGGTTAGCTCCGCCCAGCATTCCGCCTATTTAATAGGCTTTCAAAAAAAAAGAAAACCCCCCTTTGATTTCCTTATAGGCTGGTCTGCTGTAAGGTTACAACTCAGTGGACCCAACCACTTGAAATGCTCATGTAGTCATTTTTTTTTTTTTACTTTTTAAATAATTCATCAATCACACATTTCCTGTGTTTTCAGTTATTTGTTCTTTTTTTAGTCCTGTATTTACAAAGTAGTAATATTTTGATGGACTTTTTATATACATTTAATTCTAAGGATTAAAATAGATGATTTTGTTTCATCAACTATCACATGCATCATTATTATTCAACAGTGATGAACAATGCTGACTACTTAATGTCACCATATTGCATAAAGTTTTCATTAATAATTTCAAAACTTTTGACCAATAAATAGTTATATAGTGGATACATTAAAAACCCTTAAACTTTTTGAAATATTTATGTTGATATATAATTTCATGGATACTAGCAATAAATTTATGTACATTTAATTTTGAAGTGTGCTTTTTTACACAAGTGTCTTAGTAGTTAGGGCTACAGATTTTTATATATAGATATGTAGATATAGATATGTAGATATAGATATATATAATGTGTGTGTGTCTTAGAGAAACTTACACAATCCTGAGTTACATCTGTGGCTTGTTTATTACGATACAGTTTTGTCCCCTACCTGGAATGGAGGTGTGTATTCTGGGTTCTACTGAACAATGCACGTTTCATTTCATCTCTGAATTTTTATGGGAATAATTTCCATTTCACAAATGTTTACATTTCTTGAAAGACTCAATCAATACATCAGTACTTTACTGTGAAATGTCTATAACACAGTTGGATAATAATAAAATTGCTGTTTACTTTTATTTTGCTTTAACCAAAAAGCAACTAAATAAATTCCTGGATGACTACTTGTTGTACTATACCAAACATTTTTTTTTAGTTCAGATTAATTGTTCTGTAAGTACATTTATGTAGTCCTTTTAGAATATTTTATACGCATGATAAGGAGAGCAGGTGGGTTATGTGTTGAATGAAGGTTGTAATAATACACATGTAAAGTATGTACCACAGTGAATATTGTAATCCTTTTATAAACAATATTAACGGAGCATTTTCATTCCTACCAGATATCACCTCCAACCTAAAGGTCGATTACATACATTTGCTTGTGTTACTATGTGGGTTTGATAATACGTTGAGATACTTTAATAACATTTATTAGCAGTGTTGTATGACAGATCAGCTAGAGGGGCATAACATTGTCTGTAGTGGAAAGTTGTTTTCATGTTTGTGTCAGTGAAACTTTGAAGCAGACCTGGTGTGGTGCATGAACATGCCTATGGAAAGGGTCATGCTGATCTTTCCACATGAATCAACATGTCATATTTGTGTGTTCTTGTTGTGTATGATTGATCTGGTGTCATGAGAGGCTTTGGGTAGTGATGCGGTTGTACCGTGCAACAGCAACCGGCTCTTCGTGTTCAGTATAACTGAATTCGAAACTTAATGGAGTAAGGATGACATGCAGCTGAAATTGTCTTATAGGTTGTACGGGCGATTTTTTATTTTTTTTGTAGCCCAGTTAAAACATAGAACGTGTTGAACGAATTGATTTCAGTCCCCGTGTGTGGTATTTTGTGTTCCAATGAGCTCTCTGAATCTACTTTGACCAAACAAATTTTATTCTTTATTGTTAGTAATAGATGTGGTAAATCACGTGCTACACACATACTCCACAGAAACAACCATTGTGTAGCACAGAGACAAGATATAAATGACATTTATTCTATCTGTCTCTCCCCCTCCGCACTTTCTTTGCTGTCTGTGTGTAGGCTGTAATGGCAGTGGGCCCAGTGGACCCCCGAGAGGTGCTTAAAGGAGTGGAGGCTCTACTGGGAAAGGATGGTGAACTCCGAAGCCTTGAAGGTGTTGCCAAGGTATTCAGGTACGACTTAAGCACATACCTGTACAGGTGTACAGAGATACATTTGTTCATTTTTTTTAATTTAATTAAGTAGTTTGTAATGATTTGCTGTACCTTATTTGATGATTATTTTAATACTGATTTTCTCCGACTCTCTTTGGTGCAGTCTTATGAAGGCCTCTCATAAAATGGTCAGCAGATGCATGTATTTGAATATTTTACTACAGACCAGGTCACATGACATTCTTAACAGGTATGTATATTTTTGCTATACAGGACCACAGAGCAATTTTTTTTTATCATCTTATTACGAGGTTGTCCTGAGACTACATTTATACTGTTTTGCAGATTTATTCGTGTTGGTGGTTACAAGTTGCTGAACTCCTGGTTGACTTATTCTAAGTCGACTACCAATACCCCAATGCTACAGCTTATTCTGCTTACTCTGCAGAAACTTCCTCTTACTGTGGACCATCTCAAACAGGTAGCTGTTTACCTCAAGAATTTACCTTTTTGCTGTTTATCTGAATGCATGTTTAAAAAAAAAATGTCTCATTTTTTCCCATACAAGAACAACACAGCAAAGTTGGTTAAGCATCTGAGCAAGAGTGGCGAGACAGACGGTAAGAGTCTATTTGTGGCATACGCATTTGTATATATACATTTAGTAGGCACTTGTAAACTATTGCCTTACATATGTAATGCATATGCATTGGGCCTTGCTCAAGGGCCCAATGATGGTGGTAGCTTGCCTCTGGCGTGAGGCTTGAACCCCGACCGTCTGATCACTGACCCCAGAGCCTGACAATTGAGCCACCATCATCCAAATACACAAATGTATTGAAATTTCTTCCTGTTTCTCAGTTGTCTGTGTTTGGTTGTGTTTACTTTGCAGAGTTGAGAAAGCTCGCCTTAGTACTCATGGAGGGTTGGATGGCCATCATCCGTTCTCAGAGTGTTTCCAGCAACGCCTCGCCTAACGGTAATGCATTCTTTTCATTTTTTAAATTTAATTCTTTTATGGGTTTTATCACCATTTATGTTTTATTCTCACCCATATCATTTGTCATAAGACAAATGTCTTATGTCTGTAAAAAAAAAAATGTATATCCCCTTATTTGTTGCTTCATTATTCATCATTTTTAGACAAAAAACGAAAGAAGGAAGACATTCGAGTGCGTCCTGATGTTAAGGCTGGGGAAAAAGTGACTGAAGAGGAGAAGAAAAGGGAAAAGCCAAAGGCCCATGCACCCAGTCATGCTAAAATTCGCTCCACAGGTCTGGTCCGAATCGTTGTTGTCGCATTGATTTACAATGTATTTATATTCTGTTTTCTTTAAATATGTTAATATATTGGACTTGGATCTGCACTTATAATATTTCTAATTATAGAGTATAATGTAATAATTTGCTAGTAGTTTTAACAATATTTTATATTTAATTGTTTTTATGAGCATATCTTTTTTCATTATTTAATTGATCTTATTTTAAACAGGTTTAGAGGTAGATACTCCAACACCTGTCCCTACAAAAAAGGTCCCTGCAGTCCCCCAGCTTGGAGACAAATACAACATCAAACCTGCTGTCCTTAAGAGGCCTATGTAAGTTTATATAATAACCCAGTAATAATCTGTATTTCCTGTAAGCGGCTTCTATTAAATACTTGGTGCATTTGCTGCCCTCTGGTGGTAATATAGTGGGATTTTAATGTGTCATGTTTTGCCTCCTCCAGCTCTGCTCCATTAGATATGCCACCTGTGGAGAAAAAGTACAAACCTCTTAACACCACTCCCAATTCAACCAAAGAAATCAAAGTCAAGCTCATTCCTGCACAACGTAAGCATTCTATTTGCAATTTTATTCTTTTATTGATTTAATAAGATAATTAAATAGATGACTTTTTTTTTTGCCTAATTATGCCATTTTGTTTTAAATGTTTTTTCCTTTGTCTTTTATTAGCTATTGAGAGCTTGGGCTTTCTGGATGCGCTTAATTCTGCTCCAGTGCCTGGAATCAAGATCAAGAAGAAGAAAACTAAGGCAGTCTCTCCTACTGCTAACAAAGTAGGTTTAAAGTCTTTTTTGATTTTCCAGGAGTTACTCTAGAGGGAATAAGTAAACATAAAAAAACAACTTTATCTCTTTTAACCCAATTTCCACAGCCAAGTCCGTTTGAAAGCAAGCCCCAGTCATACTCAGGCACACAGACCAAGCCTTCCTCCCCTGAGGCTCCTGCTTCTCAAACCCCTCCACATGAACCCCAAGACTTGGAACAGCCAGGGACACCTGTCCCTACTGAAGACCCTGAGGCTATGGAGACAGGTGAGTTTACTGACACCACCCGGCTTTCTCCCACCTGCATTACAGAGAACTTAACGATTGCTACACGTTACTACGCTAATACAGTGAGGCCTCGACTTACGAGTGACCCAACTAACGAGTTTTTTGAGATACGAGTCGTCTCTCGACCGATTTTTGGCTTTGAGCTGCGAGCTAAACTTCGTGTTACGAGCCGGCTTCTGTTGAGGCCGTCACAGTAAACGCATCTGTGCATCACGTGTCTCACTCGTGCACTTTAAGCGGTTAGCTCATACAGTATAGTTGTACTGTAGTTGTAACATCAGTGATGTGCTCGCATTTGAACACTTCGGTTCAGCACTGTTCTTTTCTTGGACCACTTTTGATAGATACTCACCCCGTTTTTTCTACCATGGATCGGAAGAAAGTAAGTGCGAAGGACCGTACCGAGAAGAAAAAGCGGATGATGTGCATTGACTTAAAAAAAGAAATCATTGAAAAACATGACCAAGGTGTGCGTGTAATCGACTTGGCGGAGCAGTACAAGCGCAGCACTTCTACGATCTGCACCGTACTGAAGCAGAAGGAGGCGATGCAGTCTACGAGTACAGCCAAGGGCGTTAAAATAATTTCTAAGCAGCGGACATCTATCCATGAAAATATGGAGAAACTGTTATTGGTGTGGTTAACAGAGAAGCAGCTCACAGGAGACACAGTGACGAAGGCTATAATCTGCGAGAAGGCACGAGCTATTTATGCTGATTTGGTGCAGCAGACCCCAGCCACTTCAATGGACGAGGCATCGGGCGAGCCGTTTAAAGCCAGTCGGGGCTGGTTCGAAAATTTTAAAAAGAGGACTGGCATTCACTCCGTTGTCAGACACGGTGAGGCAGCGAGCGCGGATATAAAGGCAGGTGAGGATTACATCAAAAGGTTTGCTGAAATTATAGCAGCGGGAGGACACATCCCCCAGCAAGTCTTCAACTGTGACGAGACAGGACTCTTCTGGAAGAATATGTCAAAAATAACTTTTATAGCGGCAGAACAGAAGAGGATGCCAGGCCACAAACCCGTGAAGGATAGGCTAACCCTCGCACTGTGTACCAATGCAAGCGGCGACTGTAAGATTAAGCCGCTGCTTGTTTATCATTCGGAAAACCCCAGCGCCTTTAAGTCGCATAAGATTGTTAAAGTAAAACTGCAGGTTATGTGGAGGGCAAACCCGAGGGCCTGGGTCACCAGGCAGATCTTTGTGGAGTGGGTGAATTTGGTCTTTGGTCCTGACGTTAAAAAATATCTCCAGGAAAATAACCTACCCCTGCAAGCCCTTCTTGTCCTGGACAATGCACCTGCTCACCCACCTAACCTCGAAGATGACATCCTCGAAGAGTTCAAGTTTATTAAGGTTCTCTACCTTCCACCTAACACCACCCCTATCCTGCAGCCAATGGACCAGCAGGTGATTTCTAATTTCAAAAAACTCTTCACCAAGCACCTGTTCCGCCGCTGCTTTGAGGTGACGGAGAGCACAAACCTCACCCTTCGAGAGTTCTGGAAGGACCACTATAACATCGTGATATGCCTCAGAATTATCGATATGGCCTGACAGGGTGTTACAAAGAGGACTTTGACTTCTGCGTGGAAGAAGCTGTGGCCTGAGGTAGTGTCTGAAACGGATTTTGAAAGACTCGAACCCGAAGCGGCAGTGGTGGAGGAGATTTTATCCCTTGGCAAGTCCATGGGACTGAACATGGATGAAGGTGACATCAACGAGCTCATCGAGGAGCACTCCGAGGAATTGACAATGCAAGAGCTAACGGAGCTACAGACGCAGCAGCAGCACACGGTTTTGCAGGAAATAGACGACACGGAGGAGGAGGAGGTTATCTCTAGGGCCAAAAAGATTAAGAAGGACCTCAGCCATCCTAACAACGGACTGTTTTCTATGTGACCATCAGCGAAGCGTTTACGCCTCTTAAACGCGAACACAGAGAGAATGAGGAAGAGTTTCTTTCCGTGAGCTGTCCGTGCCCTCAATGAAAATTATACCTCATAACATAAACACACACATCAGGACTCCACTTTTGCTTTGTTGTGGTTTGCTCTTGCTTCTTGGGTTCTCTTTTTTTCTTTTTGTTCCCCCTTTCCCTTTTCCTACATCTCCTAAGACTCTCTTTTGCACACACACATGCACAATTTGCACAAAATTGTATATATATAGTATAGCATGTCTATATAATGTATACCTATAACATATCATGTACAGATTTGTAGCCGTACAATGCATATTCATAGCATAGTATATTATAGTAGGTTACCTTTGTTACACTATTTTTAGTACATAATATTATTACTAGTATTTATTCCCATAACCGTTGTGAGTATTACATACATTGGCATATACTGTACATATTGAATATAGGTGTACATTTGTAATTTGTAATTACTGTATACACTGTTAATAGTATTTATATGCTACCCCCCACCCTACAATCTCCATCTCTCCCTCACCCCCTTATAGCAAACGTACAGTTAGTCGTTAAAGCATTTCACTGTATGTTGTACCACGCATGATGCACATGTGACAAATAAACTTTGAACTTTGAACTTAAAGGAAATGTTAGGAATGTGGGATAAACTTTCAGACTTTATTCAAAAGAAACACCCAGAAAAATTTGCAACTGGGCGTGCAGTGGAGCTGTTTAATGACACTTGCCTGACTCATTTCAGAAACATTCTGAATGGGAGGACGAAACAGATCTCATTGGACAGGTTTTTTTGGAAAGCTCCTGCAGCTGAAAGTGGTGAAAGCGTGGCTAAAAGGGCAAAAATCAGCAAGTAAGATTCAGTTATTCATTTCTCAGTTCAGT
>JAOUQX010000010.1:9563865-9579515 GCA_028566295.1 Liobagrus marginatus
GGTTGGTTGCATATAAATACTATTGACAATAGGTACAGTAATTACTAATTATAAATTACAAATGTACATCTATATGCTTATATGTATATGACAATAATATATAATAATAATAATAATAATAATAGTAAAATTAGAAAATAATATTAATAGTAATAATAAGAAGAAGAAGAATATACTAAACTATAGTATACCAAAGTGTACCTACTATAATATATTAAAAATATACGTTGTATGTAAACATTCTATACATGATACCCTATAAGTATACAGTGTATATACGTACATATTATGCTGTAAATATACAGTGTACGTATAGATTTTGTGCAATTTTTGCATCTGTGTGTGTGCAAAAGAGAGTCTTCCTTGACTTTATCTGTGCTTCCACTCTTCTTCCATAAAATTATTGAATTTAATTAGAGATTAATATTGGAGTTTAAACTGTAACGTAAATGATTCTATCAAGATTTACAGCATTTCCGGTCTCCTCTCTTTTCTTTAACTTCTTCACGTCATAAATAGACTTTTATTTGGTTGTAGAAAAGCATAAAGTCAGACTGGAAAAGAAAGCCTTTAACTTGCTCTTTACGGCTGATAATATTAGGAACACCACCCGTACCAAGTAGAACTACCTGTGGGAAAAAGATTAAAAAATAAACTAATACATGAATTATAGGTCCAAGGTTGAGATTTAGTGCTGAAACACACTCCATCCTAAGAGCAGAATCTACTAAAATGTTAAAATGAAAATGGAGTAGTGTGTGATGATTCAGCCTCGTGGTGACTACCGGTGCACTTAGACCACGGCTGGGGGGATGATCTACTGCGCATAGCAAACTCGACGACCCATTACTGCTGCTGGAGCAGAGAAATACTATTTCAGTGTATCTCATCCTGGACTCTCCTGAGTGTTGTGTTCTTTTTATATGTCATGGTGCATTATCACACTCCGTATTGTCCCTGTGAGAACATTTGCTCATCTATGTCACTGTTTTTAAAACTCGCTAACGCTTCTAGGACAGGACATTGTTCATTTACAATGTAGAGCAGAGTGTGTAGCTCTAAAAGCGTCCTCAGACACCCGAAGCTGCATTCTTTTTTTTTTTTTTTTTCCCCAGAGAGCGCTTGATTAATGGCTGAAAGTCGACAGTAGTGCTGGAATAGTTAGACAGGATAGACCGGGTGGTGTAGGCTTTTTTTTTTTGTTATAGCCGATGCTTGTAAATCTATATTCACTATATGGCCAAAAATTTGTGGACACTACCAAAACACCAACTTGTGTGACTTCCCCAAATTGTTGCCACTAGGTTTGAAGCATACAGTGAGTGGCCAAGAATGTGTTTGTATGTTGTAGCGTTACTTTATTTCTTCACTGGAACTAAGTGACTCAAACACTGTTCCAGCATGACAATGCCCCTGTGCACAAAGACCCTGCGTTTCTGTACCTTGATCCATGAAGACATGATATGTTATGGCTGGAGAGGAAGAGTCTCTCACCTTTCCTTACATTCTCGCCTGTTTTAAGAACACTAAGTGAATTAGTGTTAAGTTAAGTTTTTTTTTGGTCACATGCACATCATACAGTACAACATACAGTGAAATTATTTGATTCCGCATATTCCAGCATACAAATTTGAACGCTGGGGTCAGAGCGCAGGGTCAGCCAGAACGAACGGCACCCCTGGAGCAGGTGAGGTTAAGGGCCTTGCTCAAGGGCCCAATGATGGTGGCTTGCCTGGTGTGTGTGTGCGTGTGTCTGTGTGTGTGCATGTGTGCGTGCGTGCGTGCGTGTGTGTGTGTGTGTGTCATCAAGGCAATGTTTGCTGTGATAATCCTAGTCCCGGTCAAATCCTGAAGGCTCTTGTTGAAGTGCTGACAAATAAATACGACCAAGCATTGACCAGCAATAAGCAGAAGCTCTGTGTTTTTTTTTTTATTTTTTATTTTTTTATCTAATCTCTTCCTTGTTGCAGTGCATTAGCCTTATATTTATGTCAGTGCGGATTAACACATTATGTTTTTTTGCTCAGCGTGCTTTCTTTGCCAGTGCTAATTAGCACTTTTAACACACTAACCACTGAGCACCTCCCTAGGGAAACTATGGAACTATAATGTCACTGACCTTGGACTTGCCGAAATGTTTACTTGGCACTGATGGATAGATCGCTAGGAACTACAGAGGATTAAAAAAAAGAGCTAAGCTTGATGTGTGTGTAATTAAAAAGACTCTTAATGCAATGGCATGCTGCCCAGTAAAGCATTCTGTGTAAGCATCACAAATGTCAATCAATGTACTTAGAGGAAAACTTAGAGTCACTTAGAGTCAAGCCAAATTTAAATTCAAGAGTAAGAAATCCAGCTCATTAGCTAATTCACAAGCTGTTCATCATTGTCATGATGATAAATTGCTAATTATATGGATTGTCTCAGATTTACAATCTGCTTGTCTACATCATGCATGTTTGTTTCAAAGTAGCGGCATTGTGACACATGAGTTCTTTCAGAAACAGATGCCTTGACAGAAAGGTCGGTCATGACTGATGATATGAGACAGTCACTCTCACCCCTTGACCCAGATGTTAGATTCCATGGATACACATACTGGAACAATGATGCACCATGGAGAAACGCCAAAGGACCTTCTGAAGGCATCCTGGGGCGGGGAACGTTTGACTGTTGCAACGGTGTATGAAACCGATACTAGTTACGCCAACATATCATTGTGCAACCAAGCAAATACAATAGATTTTTCAAATGGAATCGCTAACTACTGTCATTGATGGATAAAATGATACCTGACATCATGGTATGCTATTTTCAGAAATAATTCAAATACCAAACAACTAGATTTTTTACAAAAGCAGTGTGGCTCAAAGTGTTTACTATTTATTCATGCACAGCATTGGTGTAATATTGTGGATAATTTCATTCATTCATTCATTCATTGTCTAGCGTTTATCCTGTTCAGGGTCACGGGGGCGCTGGAGCTTATCCCAGCTAACTTAAGGCGTGAGGCGGGGTACACCCTCGACAATCGCAAGACAATGAATGAATGAGGTGGGGGGTGATGGTGGCTCAACGGTATAAGGCTCGTGATCAGAGGGTCGTGGGTTCAAGCCTTGCACCAGGCAAACTGCCATCATTGGGTCCTTGAGCAAGGCCCTTAACCTCAACCTCAAAAATGTGTAAGTATATTTGGTAAGACTTGGCATGTCTCCAAACCAGATCCCTTTTTTTGCCAAAATGTTATAACTGTAATTTTGGATTTGTGTCATATATGCGCATATTTTATTGCCTCCCAGCTCCAAGGTTCCTGGTATGATTCTGAACTAGGGTTACTAGGGTGTGTGCACAATGATGCTTGTTTTCCTCTGCAAAGCTAGGTGAACTGGCTACAGGAGTCTATGTGTGATTATATGAACTGTTTAATGTATTATTGATGGCCCTTAAAAGAATATAGAAATGTACAAATGTCACATATACACCACAAATAGGTAAAAATCAAGATTAAATCGTTTTAACAACACATTCAGTCTTTGGTAAATGTTCAGTTTAGAACCCTTAGGGTTTTTTTTTTTAGTTTAGTCATGTGTGGAAACTGCATGTATTAACTATCAGAAAACCCTTGAGGATTGTTTTCTTTCCAGGAACATAATTAGGCCAACTTTTTTCATGATGGGTTTCATTAGTATAAGCATATCATTGCCAACTCACACCCTCAGGGCCGTTGGTTTGATACCGAGCATGGGTATAAGTCTGTGTGGAGTTTCCATATTCATATTTACATTCCTAATGATGAGTGAGGAGCTCTGGGGTGCAGTTGCTGTTTAGTGGGGTCAAGGTCAGGGATCTGTGTAGAACACTTGAGTTGAGGCTTTGTGCACAGGGGCATTGCCACACTGGAACATGTCATACTGGCGTTTGGGTCTCAGTTCATGTGAAGTAAAATCTTAATTCTACACAAAATAGAGTCATTCTATTCCACTGTGTGCTTCCATCTTGCAAGCGTTGGAAAACAAGTGCCGGTGAGCTGTACATATAGTGTATATATAATTCAAATGGAAATAAGGGCTTCCTGACTTATCTTTGAACTTATGTCTTTGCAGAACTAAAATCAAATACAAAAACACACCATCTCAAAAAAACATTGGAACCGTTATTCTTTTAGAGTCCGTGAGAAAGCCGTGTTTAAATATAATCTTTAATGCCCTCTTGTCGTCATATCCAGTGTAATGACCTGCAGCTTGTAATGACCTGCACACCTACACATACAACGTTAATGAGCATTATTAGCATTTAAAGGTTTGTTTTTAGATCATTAAAACGACTGGCACTCTCAAGTCCTCGGCGTCTGTGGTGCACAGCTCCACCGTTTCCACCTTCTCTCCATCATTACAGGTTTGAGTCAGAAATCAGAGCCCGGTGGTGCAGCTCTATAGATGCCAGGCATGAACACTGATCAAACAAAGTATCTCAAGAAGCTGGATTCACTGAAAGCGTGTGTGTGTGTGTGTGTGCGTGTGTGCGTGTGTATGTGTGCGTGTGCGTGTGTGTGTGCGTGTGTGTGTGTGAACCTGTTTTCATGAATTTATGAGGACACAAATTTGTTTAATGAAATGGGGCCATTTTTTGAGTCCCCATAAGTAACATAGCTTTAAAAACATACTAACCAATGTTTTATTTTATTAAAAAAAGGTAAAATGTAGAATGTTTTGTGTGGTGTGTAGGTTGTACACTATAAAAACCATTACTCCTATGGCATGTCCTCACTAAGATGGCAAAGCAAGTGTGCGTGTGTGTGAGAGAAAGACAGAGAGAGAGAGAGAGAGTGAGTGAGTGAGTGAGTGTGTGTGTGTGTGTGTGTGTATGTTTGAATGTGTGTGGGCCTCTCTGTATAATTGTATTTGTTTCTCGCTGAACACATGATGCCTGTGAGGTGGCAATGAAATCAAACCTTGAAAAAATTCATTATTAGATTTCAGCCATTCCTCTTATTATTGCCACATCTAGAAGATTTCTAACATCAAAAGCAGTCGAGGAGACTGAATTTAGACGCCTAGTTCACGTTCGGCATTCTGTAACATGGAGGGAAGCACAGAATGCAAATAATGTAGGAAATAAAACATAGGCATGATGACCTACTTAAAAGTATTTTACATTTGTGCTAATCATCATGCCAACTGCTGTGTACGAAACGTTTCTTTTTATTAAAGAAAAAAGGATTTTCTTGAATTCAAATCTCTTCAGTTGAAGCGTAATTTCTGATGGATTGGGTCTAAAATGGATCACAAACTATTCAAAGTTCAGTTTATTGGTCATAAGCACATCATACAGTGAAATTCTTTGATTCCGCATATCCCAGCATACAAATTTGAACGCTGGGGTCAGAGCGCAGGGTCAGCCAGAACGAACGGTGCCCCTGGAGCAAGTGAGGTTAAGGATCTTGCTCAAGGACCCAATGATGGCAGCATGCCTGGAGCGGGACCCAAACCCCCGCCCCTCTGATCACTGACCCAGAGCCTTATACCATTGAGCCACCACCACCCTTTCACCTATTATCAAACTCGCTTGTAATATTATACAACACATATATTTTGGTCAGAAATATTGTGTGCAAAAAGTTTTTGCTAAAAGGTTACTGTTCATTATGTAACAGTTTCTGAGTGTGCTTCATTTTGTCCTTCTAGTTTCTAGTAGAGACACATACACTGTGTGAGTCCTGTGTGGCTGTAAGTCAAACAGCCTCTGGCAAGTTTGGAATAAAAATGTGTACTCTCCTTGTGGTGCTATTTTTTCCCTTATCAGGATATCGGTTATAAAATAGAGAGATAAAAAGAAAATGCAAGCAAGTTAAGAATGGAAGGAGGAAGGAAGTGAGTTAAAAATGATTAGATATGAGAATGTAGTCTGTGCTGACCTTGAAACTACAAAAAAGAAAGAAAAAGAGAGAAGAGGAAAAAGCAAGAGAGGGGGAGAAGAAGTAAAACAGGTGTGACAGCTCTGAAAGCTTCCACGGGGCAAAAAGGTTTCTCAGGCATTCAAGCAATGCGAAGCTGTGGCTGACCCCCATCACTAAACCCGGAAAGGACGGAGAAACTGTGTTTGAAAAGAATGTGGCTCTTCTGCAGGATGTTAAGGAAAAATGAGAGGTGTTTTTGCATTTCTGGTACATGGTTTCAGGTTTGGTTCGAAACAAGGTTATTAGTTGTCAACAGTGGTTAATTCTCGATAATTATTGATCAAACGGTGATCAAAAGGATTCATTTTCTAGAGCAGCAGTTCTGTATGGCAATCACTGGATTAAATTCATTCTACTGATTGAATTTATACAGTAAAAACATGTTCAAGAGACTTGTAAGTGAACAGTTCACAATAATGTGAGGAACAGGAATACATATTAATTATTTTATCCATCTATCTATCTATCTATCTATCTATCTATCTATCTATCTATCTATCTATCTATCTATCTATCTATCTATCTGTCTGTCCATCTGTCTGTCTGTCTGTCTATCTATCTATCTATCTATCTGCAGTATATATTTGTTAATGCGATAATCAAAGCTTTCTGTTTTAACCATTCATGGAAGAAGTCTCCAGTGTAAGAGTGTTATAATAATCAGTATATTTAAAACTATGAAAAGTATTTGATGATTGCTTGGGTTCTCAGTAAGTTTTTTCAGGAGAGGAAAAAGGTGAATTTCACCACCTGGGTGTTGCTTATTTTCTTTTAACAGCACACTGCATCGTGTACTATTCCTTCCTTCAAGCTCAGTGCTCAGATCATGAGAACACTTGCTATGGTAATCCAGAGGGGGGCAGTAGATATCAACATTTTGTTTTTTAATACTCTGATTAAAACACTTCGTTATGCTCATTGTATTATTTGAACGTCCAACGCCGTGGCTTTAAAAGATGATTTAAACATGATTTAAAAAAAAAAAGCAGTAGCTAGCAGTTTGTAGTAAAGAAATCAACATCAAGAGAACAAGACAATTTCATTGTACTGCCAAAAGTAGACTTTATTCAGCAGAAGAACGCGGAAGCTCTCCAGACAGTCAAAATGCACCGCTTTTATACCCCTCAGGCAAGTTTCCACATATTATCTACATAGCATCTCTCACACATCTGCCACTCTTATCTTCTTAAACTCAGGTGCTTTCCTTTCTCATATGATGATGATGGCAGAAACAGCCTAACTCCCCTTTAAAAAAAAAAAAATCATATTTGACACAATTTGATGCAAATGTGCAGACAATGCAATCACAGTGTTTCTAATTTCTAGTTTGTAATCTAGTTACACTATCCTTTATGTAATTTAAAATAATAAACATGATAAAATAATAAACTAATCTTACCGAGAAATATAATATGATGCAATAACAAGAGGATAACAGTATGAGATGACGTGAGAATATAATGTGTAATGACGTTACATTATGTGGATTGGGTGAAATAGATATTTTAAATATGAGAAATAATATGAACCGATCCAACAATATGAAAATCACTATATATGTTCCTCTGAGGATTGTAAAGTCTCTGCAAATGTTATTGTGATATAATTCATGCAAATACCCAATGCTGATCAGATTGCATAAATTTTGTATAAACAAATTAAGAAAGATACAGCTGCAATAAACAATCACAAGTGCTGATAATGTTTTTGTTGCTGATTTAAATAATAAAATGGCACCTCATTTAATCCGTATGGCATCTTCAAAATTAACTTTTATACCAAAGAAGGCAGGGCTATACGAGCGCGTTCGTTGTGTGACATCACTTCCGCTCCCAGAGCGCCCTTTCGTCGCTCGCGGAGCTGTATTGTGCTTCCATTTCCGTACGCTGCGTGTCGGACTGCTGTACTTTGACTGTGCTGCTGCTGCTGTTTGTTTCTTCGCAAACCGCGTCGTCCTCGTTTCTTTACCTCAACCGACTACATTCTACTCCAGCGGAAAAATAAAGTGGATTTGCGGTAGTTTCACCGCCGGATTTTACAAATTTGCGTCTCGCTCGAGGTTTTTATATCGCATTGTTAACTTTATTTACGAACTCCCCAAAATGGAGAACGAGAACAAGTACCTCCCGCAGCTGTTGGCGGAAAAGGACAGTCTGGACTCATCCTTTATACACGCCATGAAACTTTTATCTGCAGGTAAATAAATGGGTTGCAAAAATATATGTAAGAAATTTTTTTTAAGACATATGGGTGTAGAGGTTGTTTCATCTGTTCGTTATAGCGTCTCATTGTAGGGACAGTCGGTGTTTATGCCCCACACATAATACACACGACATAATAGGGTTCCGTGCCCTACGTGGCGCACTTTGTGTACATTTGGGACCGAGCCGAAAGGGTCCTGCACAGTACAAACTTGTACTGTATATGAAAGATAGTGCTATTATTATTAAATGGGCATTGTTTCTGTTGATAGTTCGAGCGTTTTAATCGCTTTGTGTGAAACAAGCTTTTATTTTGTTAAAAAAAATGCAGATAGATGTTTTTCTTCCAACGTGTGTCTTGCGGTATTGCTCTTAATGTCAAATAAATGTTCACAAGCTGTTTGGCAAATTTTTTCATAGTGTATGTTATCGCTGTATTGATGATTAAGTTCAGTAGTTAATCAGAAAGCAAGCCGTTGATTGTCTCAAATAGCAGGACGAGTTCTATATCTAATGTTAAATATATGTACTACATAGCGCGTGAGATAAAAACAACGCGCGCGGTATTTGTGTTCTGTTGTATATCTTAACTTTTAGATTAGTTTCCTATTTAACTTTTAGGTTTGAGTGAACGTGGCTGGATTTTAGTCCTGTCTGGGTTTTTTTTTATTTTTATTACTGAGTAAATCACTACAATTGAAGTTCTTTAATCTTTTCAGTGCAGTGCATTTCATGAGTTATCCGTAGAAAAGGGGAAATGTTGGCTGATCTCGCTTAAAGGTTTGCCAGCAGGAAATGTCTCTCGTTATTTTCCTCTCAGCTGTCTACAGCAGATGTTCCAGATCAGCATCCTTCTGGGAGTGTTACTGTATACCATATTAAAGGTTTAGATCTCTGCAGCTGGAACTATTCAAAGCTGCTAAGTTGATTTATCAGATGTGTATATTTGGAAATCCATGCTGCTAGTGCAAATGTTACACTCGCCCCATGTAAGCAGCCTTCGTTTCGCATTGACTTGTACCTAGCTAGTTAAAGGACTCCAGTCTTGTGCAGTCTGATTACACTATGTATCCTGCGTGACATGATAGCCTCTCAGAACAAGCAAGGGTTTGGAAAAACTCGGACCAGCAACATCAACACCAGAGAACTTGGGTCACACATGAACTGCTTCTGTTCCCTTTATATGTGGGGTTTGATTCCTATACACTAGACAGGTCTTAAGAAAAGAAATGTGTACGGACATACTACCGTCTCAAGCATTCTTGAGTTCAGATCAAACCGTGTAAACGTGGTTTAAACCCCTTGACTTGCCAGAGTAATGCACAGCTGGAGATTTTCATGCGCTTCTTGTGACAGCACGGCTGTGTGTTAGTATGTAACACCGTTATTCGTCCTTCATTGACCTTTGTCCTATTGAAAGCTGTCTTTTTACTCTGTCAGATTGTGCTTCCCGATTGATCGATCTCGGAGAATTCTTAACGCCAACCGCTGTTAACGTCATGACTACTTCCTGTCCCGTACAGTCGTTATGTTGACATGGTCGCTCACTCTCGCTTTCTTTCTCTCGGTCAGACACGTCTATGCAAAGCAAGAACAATGTGATGCAGATTGGCTAATAACCTTGACCGTCATGGATAAACAGATGTTTTTTTTTCTTCTTGCTCCTCCAGAAATCGAGAGGGTTCAAAAAGATGAGCCGGAAAAAGGCAACGAAAGCTACTTGGATCTGTTCACAGCTAAGAATATCAAACTGAAGGAACGAGTTCTTATTCCAGTCAAGCAGTACCCCAAGGTTTGTCTCACAATGTAACAAAATATCTCCATGTTTAATTTCAAGATTATTCCCGGGTTGCTATCTTGAGGTGAAACTCGTTACTCGTGGCTATGAGACTCGGCTGTTTTTAAGTTGTCTCATGTTGTAAAAAATTTTTTCCCTAATGCAGGCTAATTCGTCACAGTATAAGCGTTTTCCTAAAATTTGCCTGTAACTGAATTTTATATATATATATATATATTTTTTTTTATTCAGTCCTTGAATCGTACATGATGCACACTGCAATACACATAGGTTGGTTATTAAAGAAAAAGAATATTGCCACCATTTTCTGTCAATTAAACCCGAAAAATTACACGCAACAAAATTCCAAAGCAAAAAGATTCCTTTTTCATGGAGCCGCTCATTTATCGACCTTTAAAGCCCTGTGATAAATCAATGAACTATATTGAATAAAGTTAATCAACCCTCTGAGTTGTTCGTGTTTATTAAATGCAGTCAGTAATATATGACATTTAAAGGATGTTTGTGTGCATAAGGCTTGGCTAAGAAACTATCTGATTACCTGTTTATTGCTCATTTGTTTATAATCTGATTATTAGTCAGGCTTGACTCTGCGCAGCATTTCCCCGCTCTAACACACCCATGTTAACCCGGCAAAGGCCTTTTAATGAGCCGATGACATTATTCTGATTATTTTCTTTTTAAACATGTTACGTAGTGATGTAGCTCACTCAATGCTGACCCATGGACTTGTGGTGCTTAATAATTTCACCCCCAAATCACCTTAGCCTTCAGTCATGCACTTGGAATTGTTCTTGTTTAGTTCATAATGATGGAAGTAGGTCACATTGAAACCTTTATTGATGTTCTCACAAGACTAATCTGCTTTTACTGCCCCACTTTACACGTTCTGTGCTGCAGCGTTATGAAATGCTTACATTGTCAGCTTTTCCACCACATCCCGTTCTGTTGTGTATATAGCAGTTTAAGTGATTTATCAATATCGCAGAAGAAAAGGAGTGGGGTATGGATGCGTTTGACAAACACACAGAACCCCTTCTGCAAAAGTCTACTGCTTAAATATACATTTTCCCCTTCACTCTGACATGGATGTGATCTTTAAAGCTGTTGGGTGTTTAGAGTTTATTACACCCGCTGGACTGTAATCAGCATGTAAATCATCTTTTTTTAATTTTTATTTTATTGAACATTTCAGCCAAACCCAGGACAGACTGAACGTTCTTTTATGCCTTGAATGCAGTGTTTTAATCTCACCTGTGCTTCTTCTTCAGTTCAACTTCGTTGGGAAGATTCTAGGGCCTCAAGGGAATACCATTAAGAGACTGCAGGAAGAGACTGGTGCCAAGATCTCAGTACTGGGCAAGGGATCTATGAGAGACAAAGCAAAGGTAATGACACTGGCACAATGGTTTCTGTACTTTCACAGGTGGTCACATTACCCGTTTTAATGTCCATTACTGTATTTTCACGTTTGTAACACGGTTAATGTAGACAATAGCCCCGTTTATATGCAACTTTTTTTTTCCGTCATTCCGACTGAAATGATTCCGATTGAAATATTCCGGTTGACAGTTTACATGAGACGTTATATATCCCGAAATGGTGTTTACATGTGCCGACGCTTTTAGTCTGAATATTTTGACACACACACGCTGTTTTGTCATGCCAGAAATTTTGTTATTTCACGTGTTTTCAATCATGTAAAGACGTAGATACGTCGCATCGGCATCGTGCTTCTTTTGAGCATGCGTGTGTGAATGTGTGCTGTCAAAAAAAATGTTATGAAACGACCAGGTGCATTCAATCTGAGCTTTTTTGGTTGCGGTGCTTCGCTACGAGCCATCCGTTTCCTGTCCCTCCCTCCAAAGAGCAGAAGCCTGTAAATGAAAGTTTGTAGTAAGCATTAGTGAGAGTTGTATTGCTGGAATTTCCCGAAATTTCACCAGGATCAGGCATGCGCATTCGGATGTACACTTAAAGCATCCAAAATAACTTGTTTACGTGGAGGAATTTTTCATTTGATCGGGTTGTGAAAAGTTAAGGTTCTCTCAACCCAATTGAAATTTTAATCAGGTTGAGCATTATCATTCCGATTGCGGTGTTTAAATGGAATATTTTCATTCCTTTTGGATTTATAAACCAATTGTAACTGGAATACAATGCTTCGTGTAAATGGGCTATTGTAAGGTTTTATAGAGAAAAGAACCCCGTGGGTATATTTTCACAAGAAATTGGGACTTTTACTCTCGTTAATGCATTTTTGTATAAGTGATTTCTTGATAAATTAACTTTATTAAAAATTTCAAGATCTTCACACCATCTCCGCATTTTTATTTTTGTTTATCGTCATATAATTGTGAATATTAACAGGAAATCGAAAATTTTAAAACCTTTTTTGTTGCCAGACTCTTTCAACCACAAACTATAAATAAAATTCCACTGACCCACTCATTGGTGATTTGTTTTATGACCATTTGTTGAAAAAAAATTTCAAAAGCCTTTCTCTTTCTTCACTTTCTCACTGTACACATTAGGTCAAAGTTGACATTTTTTGCAGGCGTCTTGTTTTTACGTTATTGAGTTTTGCATTAATTTAAGAGACCATAATTTTCCTGGGAAGGTTTTCTGTTAAACAAATGGTTGGAAGGAGAACAGCATTTTTGTCTGATTTTTTTCATCAGCTTGCCATGAATTGGGGGGAAAAAGTTGCACTTAAAACATCAAGTGTAAAGCCCATACTAATGTTCTAATTTGTGTCTTCTGGCCTCATTAGGACATAGTAATGCAAACCATTTCCCAGATTGTAATTCCTTTCAGAGCCAGCTCAAGGCAATACATCCATGTAAAGCCCTGAAATTGAATAGATTAAGCCTTAAATGAGTAATTACCATTCTTACCACGACCCAACCCCAATTCACACACTTGTTTTTCATTGTTTTAATGAGTTTAGTGGTTATATTCTTCGAGTAAATTAATCCTATTTGAGTGGCTGGTGTCAGTCTGAATGATTAATTTAAATCCTACTAAAATCTTTCCTTAAGTGCGTATTGTGATCTTCACCAAAGCGCATATGGCATACAGATGGCCATTGCTTATTAAACTTCAAACAGCAAACTGTTTATCAGCCTTTAAACTATCGCAATGAACTGCGGAACAGATGGAAATGTATCGTTCTGACTGGTATGTTTTGATGTTCTCACGGCAACGGATCTCCTTTACAAAGTTTTCTCCTGCATCAGTAAGTGAGATGTCTTGTAAAAAATTTTTTTTTCTTTGTTGCCTTTTTAACATCGAGAGCTCGAAATCTTGTACAAGCTGTAAAATGCATCTCCTGAACACTTCAGTAAACCTATTTAAGTTAATTTGATATAACTAATTTACTCTTTTGTGCTGTACTTTGCGCCCACCCATCATCCTGCGCACCACAAACATGTAGAAGCCGGCCGTGCGCTAATGGCACAGAATTGATGTATGATTTCAATAATCTGATGTAATATTGATGAGTTCTTGGATCCACGTTCACAGCTCCCCTTGGCAGCAGCCTAAAGCGCCCTGGCCGCGTCCACTCAACACCTGTTGTTTAATGCTATTCCTTACAGTGCTCACAGGAATCAGGCATTTTTTTCTGTGCCTGACTGAACATTGATTGATTAGCACTCATGTCATGTCATGGCAGCTGCAAGCTGCAAGCTATACAATGATTAACACTTGTACCCAGAGGACCGATTCATATACAGCCTGTATCATAGTTCTACTATTATCTTTAGCACTTTCCATAATTCAGGATTTACTGCTGGGAAATCTGCAGCATCTCTTGTGTTTTTCCTCAAAATAATTAGGCGCTAATGAAGCGGTGGTGATTAACGTATTGGCACCTCTACTTTCGGCTGCTCTTGTTAGGGGTCGTCTGCCTCTACACCACCCTGGTCTTTACATTTGCTTCTTTGAAACCAGAAACTTGCATGTCTTGCCTCACTATATCCATAAAATTTCTCCCATTTAACATATTGGCCCAGTGCCTACAAAAGGGGATAGGTAGTGAATTAGTTATGTTACTGATCAAAACAGGCAGCGATGTTTAGCTGAAAATTGTCATCTCTTTTTTTGTGTGTATGTCAGCAGTCACATGTTTCTCTGTGTGTTGGATGGCCGTTTTGTATGAGTTACAGACAGAACTTTACAATATTGTTCACAAAAGGAAGTAACATTTACAATCGCGAATATTTGGCTTTGTTGGAGTTTTCTGATTGGCCATCTACATTAACACATATACTGTGGGGTTAGTGAATAATTAATTAGAGGTCCCGCCTCGCTGGGGCGGGACCCCTATTGTAATCCTACGCTTTCTTTTTTTTTTGTTGTAGTTGTTGTTCCTCTGCCATTGGATTCGGTCTGGCCCTCTAGAACCGTGCGCTGAAAAGTTCTGAAAATTGGCACGACAAGAGTGCAATATATGATCCCATACCAACTTTGAAGTTTCTAGGAAGTCAAAAGTTATTTTATAAAAACTATTGGAAATTTTAGTAATGGCATACATCACTACAGCATATGCCACTATTAAGATCCACTATTCTGTCACCAGGGCAACTTAATCCAGCGCGCTAAAGAAATAAATGCACATAGCTTCAGTTCCCTACCTTATACGTTTAGAATTAATTCCGTGTTTAAATGTCGCTGATATTACAGCTTGTTAGGATACCCGAGAGAGACATTTTAAAACACTTAACGTGGTTTAATGTAGCAAGACAATGTTTTTAACTTGCACTTTAACTTGTTTTAGCGTGAGGAAAATGCACACACTTCATTCATTCTGAAACCCTATCTGAGCTAGATTACGCTGATGAGCTCGAGCAGTTTGGACAGAGCGCGCAACAAAAACCAAAGAGTGTTGTAATTTAGCTGCTCTGCGCTAGCGCACAATGAAATCATTTGTTATGATTAATTATAGACTTCTGTTTCTGTATGTGTTTGGTCTAATATCATTAACGTGGTCTCTTTAGATTTCTTGTTAGAAAATGAAGCCAAGCGCAGCGCTAGATAATAAATAAATAAAGGCGCTAAAACGCGATGCGCTCGGTAGGATAAACGGTGCAAAATGTGAAAGCATGAAAAACGCTTAATGTGGCTTAGAGCATTAACACTATTTTTAACAAACAAAAATTATGTAACCCATTAAAAAAACATACAATGCACACATAAGCAGCTGATTGCAGAATCAGAACGCAAGGTGTTTAATTGCACATTAAGTGTTTTCCTCCCATAGAAAACCGTTATGACGTCACAGTGGAAACCCTCTCATGCTGACATAAATATGGAAAGCCAAAAGGGCCACGAACATGGGAAATGTAGTGCATGGAATGTGCACACGGCTACAAATAAATGCAGCTTAATGACTACAAAGCCTACAAATCACAGATGTCCTGAAATACAAAGTTACATAGCAGCACTACTAACTGGTGTTAAAAGGAATAAAATCGTTTATTTGAATTTGGCTTTTTCTAATAATTGTATTTTGATGATCCGTGCTTGTGCACAATGTACTAATTAGTTATAATTACCGTATTTTCCGGCATATAAGACGACCCCCCTATTTTTCCAGTGAAAACTTGGGTTTTGTGCTATACTTGCCGTATAAGACGACCCCCCCCCCTTCCGTGACAACACCATAAAAAAAAAATCTGATATCAAAAAAAGT
>JAOUQX010000010.1:9698300-9708604 GCA_028566295.1 Liobagrus marginatus
GTGTGTGTGTGTGTGTGTGTGTGTGTGTGTGTGTGTGTGTGTGTGTGTGTGTGTGTGTGTGTGTGTGTTTGTGCTTGTAACATGAAAAAACATTTTCTACAGCCCTTTTCATCCCCTGCCTACCATAACTCCACTTCACATATTTCTGAAATCAAATGTTGACATCTTTTAATGAATCCATTCACCGCATCACACATCACACATTTGTTCCATGAGTCATCTATAATAAGTGATAAGATTTACCATTTTATTCTTATTATTATTCAACCCTTTAAACGGTGTTAGCAATGGTAGATCATGACTTTCACTTCAGTAGATTTCAGACGCAGTAGCTGTAAGATTCTGTCACCTGCTATTGTGGGAAATGGCCTTTAATCCTTCCTCTTTTCATTACAAACCTAAGCTGTTCGTGTCCTTCGATTGCACGCCACACGAACGAGTTTGACCTCGATTCACCATTTAGTGGCGGCCACCTGTGAAATCAATCCCACAATTCACAGAGCTCGGTACACATTCAGTTTGTTTCCAGCCTCCAGACAAATTAATGAATAAAGGCTTCAGTCGCTGTGACTCATGCTAATTGAGAGAGAGTGAGAGAGAGAGAGAGAGAGAGAGAGAGAGAGAGAGAGAGAGAGAAAGAGAGAGAGAGAGAGAGAGAGAGAGAGATGAATATGTGTGAATATTGTAAGTGTTTCATGTCTCATTGATGGAAGTTGAAGAGTTCTGCATGTCTGCTTTCAAATAGGCTTATATGGCCTTAACAGAATCACTGTGCAGGTTTATGTGCAAAAAGGCTCATGGGATGCGGAGCAAGCCGGCCGATGTGATATGCAGCCTTCCATTTAATAACTGCTTTCCATTTTCATTTTCCTGATTATTTTTTTGTGATCAAAGTTGAAACCATAAAAATAAATAAATAAATAATAATAATAATAATAATAATAATAATAATAATGATGATCTAATATATAACTAGACTATCTAATAATAAAAATAGACCTAATTAATTAAATTTTTACAACATGGTCATAAAATATTATTTCTAGAGCGCAAGCGTTATAGCTCAGTGATGAAGTCAATTCAAGTCAAGTCAAGTCAATTTTATTTATAAAGCGCTTTTAACAATACACATTGCCTCAAAGCAGCTTTACATAAAAATCACATTAAGATGAAAACAAGTGAATAAAATTTATGACATATACTGTATCCCCAAGAGCAAGCCTTAGGCGACAATGGCAAGGAAAAACTCCCTAAATGTAATGTTAGGAAGAAACCTTGAGAGGAACCAGACTCAGGGGGAACCAATCCTCATATTGGGTACAGCAGAATGTGTAGTTAGATGTTAGGGTTATATGATATATGTATTGTATTTATTGTATTGTAAATGTAGACATATTAACATAAGTTCCGCCTTGACCCACCCTTGTACACCGTCCATTGGTCATCGGTGATCATCTCTAGGCAGAAGGTGTAGATGTAGGTGAAAGTGTTGTCGTGCTGATTGGTAGGACATGGGTTAAATTCTCAGAACAATTAAGCGGCCCCAGCGGGACCCTTGAGAAAGGCCCTTATACCTCAACTTCACAGTTTATATAAATGATATAAATGTAGGTTCTGGCAAATGCTGTGAATATAAATGTAGATTCCGACACACACACTTCTTTGGTCCTCAAAGTGTCACTGCAAATATATTTTATACTCTTCAATTTTCTCTGCTTGTGGATTTTTAAAAAATGGATTTTTAGCTGACAAACACACGCATGCACACTACACACACACACACACAAAACATCAATCTTCCAGTCAAAACATCAGCGTCAGTGCCAGATGATGCTGCCAGATGCCGTCTGAGTGCTTGATTAGATTTCTTTCCTTCCTTTAAGGAAGCAGGCTATGAGTACTGTTCATTAGATGCTGAAGGTTTGCTGGTGGTTTTATTCCATTGTCTACCAAATAACTCTTTAAAATCAGATGGTCTGTATTCAGTAGCTGCAATCTGCAAGAATCTAGAAGAATCGGGGCTGTTTAATAGAGATTAGCTCATGTGTAATGTACTTCACTAAAGTTCTTTGTTATTTATGGAAAATGATCATTTATCCACTAACCCTTCCATCACACACGCTTTACATCTATGTCCATACATTATAATTACTATTAATTACGACGAGATATTCAATGCTATAAATCTATAAATCCGGCTGCGTGTAGCCTCTGTAGTTGTATTATGTTCTGTGGAGCACCTTGGTGGTGCTATTGGGGTGGTGGTGGTTCAATGGTTTGAGGCTCTTGGTCAGTGATCAGAGGGTCAGGGGTTCAAGCCCTGCACCAGGCAAGCCACCGTCATTGGGTCCTTGAGCAAGACCCTTAACCTCACTTGCTCCAGGGGTGCCGTTCGTTCTGGCTGACCCTGTGCTCTGACACCAGCGTTCAAATTTGTATGCTGGGATATGCGTAATACAAACATTTCACATTTCATATAAAAACCATTTTATATCTATACTACTGCTTTATAGTAACTTGAGAGTTATGATACAATATTTCAGGATAGTCCGATTATACCTTTAAACACAAATGAATTGATAACAACAATAGTGTGGTTCAGGGACATCTGAATTAATTCACATTTATTTATTTGGGGTGGCAGAGTGGTTAGCACTCCTGCCTCACAGCAAGAAGGTCATGGGTTTGATACCCGACCAGGGTCTTTATATGCGGAGTTGTTCTCCCCGTGCTTGCACGGGTTTTCCCTGGGTACGCCGGTTTTCTCCCACCTCCAAACACATGCAATTGGGCATAGCTGAATTGGACTCTCTAAATTGTCCATAGGAGTGAATGTGAGTGTGAATGATTGTCTGTCTCAGTAAGTAATAGCCATGCGATTAACTGCCGATTGACGAGGGTGTACCCCTCCTCATGCCCTAATTTAGATGGGATTGGATCTAGCACCTCCACGACCATGAGCAGGATAAGCGCTAGGCAATGAATGGACTGGACGGTTGCAAGTTACGATCCTGTTTAGCTCACTGGCCCAGAAGCTTAACCGCATTAAAAGTATTAAACCTGTTATGATTCTGGTTTATTACACTGATCTCAGTAACACAATATATATTCATTAATTTACACTTAAACGATTATACACGTTATACACCAGTCTGTTTCTGTAGTGACATACACTCTATATTTTTATGCCCCTTAACATTGCGGTGAAGAAAACGAACTGCTATTGGTTGCTTTACATTTCAATCAAATGCCCTCTTGGCAGTGTTGGGTATGCCAATTTAAAAAAATAATTTTAAAGTTACTAGTTACTTCTCACAAATAGTAACAGAGTAGGTAACTGAGTTACATCATTATAAACGTAACATACTAGCAGGAAAAGTAACTATTGTGTTCAAACATGCCAAATAACTTGGATGCGCCAATATTAAATATGTTAAATGAATGAAATGGACTTGACATCGCTCTGACCCCTGGTCGCTGGTGTGTGTGCGACTGTGCATATGCTGGTGTGTGAACACTTGCACTAGCTACTCTCCCTCTGGTTGTTAAACCATTGAAATTTACTCTACTTAAGCCAATCATCATCAGTCGTGGTTGTCTCCCACCCAACTCCTAACACATACACACCAATCATAATCAATCATGTGTCCCACCCTCCAACACACACACGCCAGAGTAAAAACTTTGCAGGTCCGGCTGAGAGAGAGCCTGCTTGTAAAAAAGAATGCTTCACTGAGCTCATTTTTAGTAACGGTGCATTTGTCAGTAACGGTGACGGCGTTGTAATTGGGGAACGCTCATTCGTTTGATTACTCGTTACTGGAAACAATAACGTTGTTAGTAACGGCGTTTATATATAACGCCATTATTCCCATCACTGCCTCTGGCCCAATAAAAGCCGCTATAAAGACCGTACCATCAGTCTGAGGGTCTGACTATGCAAAACTAAAAATGCTTCCATTCAGAAAACTTTCTGTCAGAAGAAACACTTCAGCAAGTAACTTTGTCGAAGGTTAATTATTATATATGATGACTATATTGTTCAGAAATGTGAGACAGTCCAACACTGTGAGCGCAAGGATACATTGCTCTTTATATTCCATTTTCAGATGATATTTTCCTTAAATGATACGGCTAGGATGTCACCAGGGGACACCTGAAAAAGAATTTCTGTGTATTTATCTCTAACGGTGTGCAAAATTAGCTCACAGCAGCTGCTCCTGACCTTGCTTTACACCACAAGAAAGACAGTGTGTTTTAAGATCGCAAGAGCATTTGATTGACAACGAGGACTAACAGGATAAAAAAAAAAGAAGAGTCTATTGCTAAATCATTTCTGACATTTCTCTGCCTAGAAAACCCAAGGACGGACATTTCGTATGTGAGGCACATTCCTTATCTTGGAAATCCTCCAGCAATTTCGCAGCATGGGGTGTGAAATTTGAAGCTGGGAAGCATCTTCGAATTCTTAAAGCCATTAAGGGTGTAGTTTTAGCTCTTTTGGTTCTCCGTCGTTCAAGTATTTGCTAATGGGCTATCTCTGTCCTACAGCTCAATGTCATCTTTCAGTCCTCGCATTGTTTGGTTTCATTGGGACTGAACCGGAGACTCTGTTAAACTGGGTTTTTAGGCACTGCGGGAGGATGCCACAGTATGTGAGTAGATGTGTGTGTGTTCGGGTAATGAGCGGAACATCTGCTAAAGTGCGAACGGCTCCGGTGTGGAGTAAAATGGCTGAGCGTTTCTTTGATGTTCAACATATGGCCTGAAAATGGTTGAGAAAACAGCTGCATTAAGTTGAATATACGTTCGGGAAGCATCACACAGCCGTGGTACTGCGTTTACCCTTCAATGACAGCCGCAGAATCAGAAGCTGTCAGAGCTCGGACAAAACGGTTGGACGCTAAATCGGTTTGTTTGCAGGGTGTGCATGTTAACTCATAGCGAGGATGGCTGCTTTGTCGCTTCGTCTTTTTTTCTACAATAATACAAATGTTGGATTAGTAGCGCGGATAAATCGAACAAAAAAAAACAAACCCTTTGTGTTGCTCGTTGCTAAACTGAGTGGATTCCGCCAGGACATTCTGACATAAGGTCATCATATACAGTACAGGGCAGATTACTTGGATTTATAATTAATTATAAAAAAAGAATCGATTTATTTTCTTTACTTTCAAATGTAAAGTGAAGTACAATAAAAACAAGAAGGATAAACATACTATTATAATAATGACATACATATAAGATGGAAAGCACTAAAATAAACATCTAATTGGAGCTTAGCATAGTGCTAAATTTTACTGCTTGATTAGCCCCAGAGTTTTTATATTATAATTTCAAATGTGGTTTAATTGAACAATTCATCAATAAGATATACAGTATAAAATTGCACTTTATCCGGCACAAATTTGTTTTATGTTTTAATATTTACTTTTTAATATTTTGAGTTTAATGTACAGAAACTGTGGCCACATTTTGAAGCTGACCAATCATTTATCCACTTTGCTTATGACTTCCATTTACATAATAGCACCAGCGATACAATTATTTACACATTTACATTTTTCATTGATACAACTGACCAGTTATGTGACTGCCTCAGGGGCCTAGCAGTAAGTGGTGAGATTTGAACGTATAAACATTTGATTAGTTGCCCAATACTGTGACACTGATAAGGTATTTAAGGTGCTTGTCTAATGTAAAAAAAATGTTTTACAGTAATCAAATCAAAGGTGGCATATTTATTTATTAGCGTTGTCCTAGAATGGTGTGTAAGATAAATTAAAGTTCAGTTTATTGATCACATGCACATCATACAGTGAAATTCTTTGATTCCACATATCCCAGCATACAAATTTGAACGCTAGGGTCAGCCAGAACAAACAGCACCCCTGGAGCCAGTGAGGTTTAGGGTCTTGCTCAAGGACCCAATGATGGTAGCTTGCCTGGTGCAAGGTTTGAACCCCTGACCCACTGATCACTGACCCAGAGCCTTATACCATTGAGCCACCACCATATACAGCCTATAGCAAAACTAAATGCTTACTCTGTACATTCAGCCTTTCTCATTCTTCCTAAATTCAAGAGTTACCTAAGAAACATTTGGAAACATGTTGTTTCATTTTAAGCTACTGGCAAGCTAGCCTTTAATTCGTGGAGAAAATTTCTAAAGCCACCAATATGTTGCCCAATATATCATGCCCAATCTCTAAACGTAAGAAAGCAAAAGTCAAACTAACCAGACCTTGTGTTGTCAACTCGCGTTGCAGATGTTTCTAAAACGGAACTGTGAAAAGCATCACTTTTTTTTTTCTTCTCTCTGCTTTGCCACATGTATTGTGTTCACGCTCCTTTCCCTCAGGTTTATGTGCCGTTTCTCACTCCCCCTCCTACTCACATTTTATCCATTGTCCCGCTTGTGTTGCCGCCGTCATAAACGCTAGGCATTCCCAACATCAGCAGAGATTATTGGGTTATTGGCTGACAAACAGCAACATGCTGGGAGCCCAGGGAAAGGTGAGATACTCTTAGGTCAATGTGTTCCTGCTGTCAGAAAGAGGCATTTTGAAAAGGGCATAAGAGTTGTTGGCATAGAAACAGAACCGGCCGAGCAGACAGACGTGGATTCTGACAAACGTGTCCGGTTCAACACCCCCCAACCCCCCAACCCCCCAAAATAAAGGATCCGGGTGGTATACTGAGGAAGAAAAACACAACACTACTTTTTCCAAATGAAGCTTACCTGGTGATTTAGAATGAACAGAGAATCAGCTTACAAAGAAACAGCTATTGAGTAATTGTAAAAAAAAACAAAAAACGAATGATGCTATTTACATCTGAACCAAATACGTCTGGGTCTATCATATTGATCGCTGTGAAGAGGAAGCCCTAAAGGGGTGAAAGGCCATTTTTAAAAATGGTTTTACGTCTTATGTACGCATTATATACATGGATAGTGATTACTACAGCATGGTAAATGTTACCCTATCTGTAGCGTCTCAGCACTAAGGTGTAGTCGTGTGCCGGACGCGCTCCGGTTGCGACGCATATAGACCCAGGATGCAAGGCGATTGAAAGCTTAAGTCTCTTTATTACCACTTTAACATAACAGCAGTGGATGTGCTGAACCGGAGCTTGTGCTACGCGGTTTAGTATAAACCAACACAATACAATACGATAACCAGCGATGAGTACCTCTCATCGCTTCCCTTTTAAACCTAACATAATTAACAAAAGATCACAGTCAGGTGTGTGCCATTAACACAATAAAACCGGCGCTTGTGCGCTAACCAATCACAAGGAAACAAAAGACACATGACTTTAACAAGGTACTTCAAACACGCGCTGGGTCGTAAAGTCCCTCGGGTGGCCGTCCCGGCCATGCCCCTCTGCGTGTAGCAGACGCGGAGGATGCTACACTATCACAACTGGAGAGAGGACACATGGACACCTCGAAGCATAGTCTTGTAGGACTCCTACTGAGATCTCTAGGTTTAGATCTATTATGAGGAATAAGATCAAAGCAGAAACCATTAACTAAACAAACATATAATTCAATCCACCATTTTTCAATCCACTGAGACAGGCTCCAAACATCCAAACACAATCATAAAATAATGAGACGTGAAAATGTTTTAAAGAAAATCCCCTTTGAATCCCAATCTTTAATTGGATGCACTTTAATCTGAACTTCAATGGCTGATTTAACACTACTACATTTTGACAGGTTGAAAATTTGCTTTCTGATGTTTAAAAACATCTTAACCTTTCAAAGAAGTCCTTTCTGGCCTCTTCATTGATCCACACAGTGCATTTAATAAGATTTCTCATTCCCCAATTAGCAGAACATTGAGTAGAGTTAATTCTTCTCGTTCTTCCTTCCTGGTGACAGAGGTGTCTCGCTAAATAATGCAAGTACACCGTTTAGCAAGTGCAATAGCTGGCAGCAGTCTTTGTTTTCCTCCAAATTTGCTCAGTTGGGCAATAAAGTGCTCGAATAGAAAGTTCAGCCAAACGTTGAGCAGGGAACAGGGTAGTAAGCAAAACAAAGGAATGCACCAGGCAACAATTTTGTCCCTTTTTATTAGATTATTCAACTTTGTAGCTCAAGCAAATGTATTTAAATACCCCCTTAGCCCTTCCAAGTACTAATTAAAACTAAACACTAATTATGTTGCAACTGTAAAGTTATTTACTTTCATTTGTCATAAAAAGTTGTTTAAAGTTAGGAAAAAATAATTGCTTCTGTAATAATAGCATACATACAAAAGAATATTTTCAGAAAATGATACACGTAGAGATTTTCAGGAGTAAAGTATGGATAAAATTAAACTAAAATGGTATTTGTGATTTTTTTTGTTGCTGATTATTTATAAAGGATGCGTTTTTTTATTTTGATAAAATTTTTAGAACATTTTAAATGTATATTTTAAAACATTTATGCTTAATCCCATTCCATCCGCACTGAACGTCCTGACCTGCACTACATCTATAATAAACGCTGCTTAACCAGGGCCAGGAAGATTATGAAAGACCTCAACCACCCTAACAACGGACTGTTCTCTCTGTTATGCTCAGGGAAGCGTTTATGCTCCTTAAAAGCGAACACAGAGAGAATGAAGAGGAGTTTCTTTCCACAAGCTATCCGGGCCCTAAACCAGAACTCTCCTACATCACACACACACATACACACAACAAGACTCTCCTTTTTGCACTTTTTGCTTTCTTGCTCTTTTTGCTTTTTACACACACATCGGCACAGGACTCTCTCTTGGACTCTCTTTTGCACACACATATGCACAAAATTGCACAGAACGTATATGTACACTGTATATATTATATTATAGCACATATACATATTGCATATAGATGTACATTTCACTGTATGTTGTACTATGTATGATAAACATGTGACAAATAAACTTTGAACTTAATATCTATTGTCCTTCAAACTGATCAAATGAGCATAAGGGAAAATGTATATGTATATGGATCAAGGGATAGATAGATAGATAGATAGATAGATAGATAGATGGATAGATGGATAGACGGATGGACAGATGGACAGATGGATGGATGGATGGATGGATGGATGGATAGATAGATAGATAGATAGATAGATAGATAGATAGATAGATAGATAGATAGATAGATAGATAGGTGAAATACTAAATATTGATATCTAATAATGTTTATGCACCACACCACATTATACACACTGTCCAAACTCCCACACATTTAAAAATGATAACATTCGAATACTCGCTTTAAAACTGGATTACATCATATAAGCGAAGCACAATGAAAACCAGACTTGACTTTTGGAGGTCTGTGAATTAGCTTCTAGATTCCCTGTACGGAGAAAGTGAACCAGATAACAAGATTGTGTGCTGTATGTGTACGTACACATACAAATTGATCTGTTACTTTAGTCATTGTCTCTGAGCTCAAGGGACGTCTATCTGAGTTAGCCGCCCTCTACCACAAATCGATACTTTCCCCCGAAAAGTGGATTACTCACATGCAGCCCTCCTCCCCCCCACATAGACACACAGATTGCACCTACATACAGATATTTTTTATATCAAAATTAAAAGTTAAAGAGGTAGTTTGGTTTGGGATTAATAAATGGTGCAATGAGGAAATTTCACATTTAAACTAAGAGTGCAAATACATTGCAATCTGTTGCTCTAGGTTTACAATTGCCAGTGGTATAAATAGGGGTAAGCTGATAAAATTGTAATTATTGGTTGCAATTATTGGTTAAATTATTAAAAAATATTTCAGTTGAAGACTTTATAATGATCATGTCACTTTGCTTATTTCATCAAGTCTTCTTTTGTCAATTGAGAGTTTAGTCAGTAAGTACTGTCACTACAACAAAATGAGTCCTGTGTTAAGATTGACTAGGGTAATGTTACAATTTGCGTTAAGCAAAAAATAAAATGAATAAATAAATAAGTCAGTGATTTAAACACATTTGATTGTTTTGTTAATCACTTTGCCATTGGCCATCTTGAAAATTTTTTTCAATCATTGTCAGCGCCGGGCAGCCCTGTCCCTCTTCCACTGTATATCGGTTGAGTATAAAGTGTGTCCCAAGTTCCAAACTGAGCATTTTAAGTTGAATAACGCATTATCTGGGTACGTAAAGTTCATGCACTTCTTCTGGTGTGATCGTACTGTTACAAGCCAGCATAGAATAAATTGAAGTAAATTGAAATAAATTGAATGATTACTGACATTTTCAGATCCTATTTGTTACATACACATACATGCAGTGAAATGTTTTATTTTCCGCATAT
>JAOUQX010000010.1:9711676-9722498 GCA_028566295.1 Liobagrus marginatus
TTGTATGTTTTCATTATAACATGTTAAAAATAAATAATATTAGTGAATATTGGCTTTATTTTAATTTTTAAAGTCATATTTTTGGTTGTCCGGAACGAATTAATGAAATTTCTATTCATTCTTCTGTGAAAACATGTATCGGTATATGAATGTTTCAGTGTAAGAGTAAAATCCCGGAACGGATTAAATGCGTAAACCGAGGTACCACTGTACTGTATTTATAATGTACGTCCAATTTATGGACGTTTCACAGCATTAACTGGAACTATACATGCGTACACTATACGCATATTTATTCCTTATTAAGTAGAAATGTTCAATGTTGTTCAATGTATCTGTAGCCACATTTTACTCCAACCCTTATATCAGCGTGTCCTGTCACGCTTAATTCCTTACACAATTAAACATTCACTCACTTGAGTGTTTTTGTTTTCTAGGATATCTTTTTCATTTCACTGCTCCCTCAGCTTGCACTGAAGAGGACACCGCCACATTTCCACCTTTAAATATTTCAGTGTTTAATTAGAAAACGGTGCCATAATGCCCACCGGATCAAAGCAATTAAGACATGCAAGGAATAAGTAGAATATAAATGGGCTTTATCAGGAAAGGAAGGCAGGCATGCCCTTTTGCGTGCATTATTTTCTGTAAAAAAAATAAATAAAAAAAAAGTCAAAAACAATGTGGAAATGTTATCGGAATATTCCTACATGATGTTGACAAGTCTGAGTCACTGAGTTCACTGAGACTAGACAATCAAACTGTTACTGCATTCACAACCCTGATTTCTTTATGTCACATGTTCATTTTTCCTTCAAAGAGAGTTTAATTAACATTTTTGTAGGATGTCAGAGGTAAAGTCTAAATTTGAATAAAGAAGGGCCGGTGACAAAACATTGTTTATTGCAGCGACGTACGGTATATATGTTATTTAAGCTTTTCTCTCAAGGAACTGTTTTATTGAAATACATCATATGGTAAAAGGTTTGTGAACACCTTACATCACACCGACGTAAATGTTTTTTCCACCTCGAACTGTTTCCACAGGGTCGCGTTGTAGCCTTACATTATTCCTTCATTGGAACTTAGAGACCGAACACTGTTCCAGCATGACAATGCCCCTGTGTACAAAGCCCCTGAGTGCCACGAAGACATGGTGTGCTTCATGGTTGGAGCGGAAGAACTCGCACAGAGCCCTGACTCTGACTCAACCCCACTCACCACCGTTGGAATGAACTGGAACACCGACTGCAGCCCAGAACCTCCTCACCCCAGATTCGTGTCTGATCTTACTAATACTATTGTACATGAACGAACACATCCTCACAGTCACACAACACTCTACTGAAAGCCTTTTGAGAAGCGTAGAGGTTGTTATAGGAGGATGAGTGAGACTACATCGTGAACAGGATGTTCAAAAACACACATGTACCTGATGGTCAGGTGTTCCAATACTTGGAACAATATAGTGCATTTTCTTCCTTTAACCTCCTAAGACAGGGGCTTTGGTTTTCCCTGCATATTATGTCCACGTATGTGGACGCCAGGTTGTAGTAGGTTAATAGGAATGTTTCTACATGCTCATCTTTGTGAACCCACTCTAGCATGTCTGCACAATTTAATGTTGTTTTCCTGTTTGACATCTTTAGCTTGAAGAAAAGCAGACGAGGGGGTTCGATCATTAATATCGATTTGCAATTTATAAACAGTGGAGCCCATTTTAGTAAATGCCAGGTCGCTTTCGGCACAATGCTGCCAGGGTTATTTTTTGCCGAGAGATGAAAACAGACCAGAGAGTGACTGCTCTCTAGTGAGAGGGAGGCGGTGAGAAACAAGACAACATCCAGCCCCTCCACCACCAACCAAACCCCCCCCCCTCCTTCCTTCTCTTTTTATCTTCACAGCTGGCTGAATAGCATTCAAAGCATGGATGGATTGTCAAGTGTCTTGAAACAGGGAGAAAGCAGGGTTGAAGGTCAGCAACAGTTCCATCTCATGGATGTATGAACTTCTGTACACCGATCGAAGGCACTGATAAGGGTTTGACTGCAGGTGCGCAGCAGGGCTCATTTAGAAGTGAAACCAGTTAGCTGAACTTTACAAGAGGGTTTCTAGAAAAAGCTATTTTTGTGAAGACAGTGTGGTGGGTTGAATGTCGCACGGCATGCAAATTTCTTTTTAGGAGCTGTGTGTCTTTGTGAGAGGCAAAGTTGTTTCTCTCAGTGTCAGTATTTGGTGGGTGATTGACAAACTGTTTTTCAACCCACTGCTAGTGTAAAAGATGTGAGACAGCAGGAAACAGTTCCTCAACTAGACATGCATGTGCGTTTGTTCTTATTCATAGTCTCTAGTCTATACACAGTTTCCATTAGCAAAGTAACATGATGCCACTGTCTGTTTCACTGTCACTGAATCTGTTTAACAATGCAAAAATCTGTATCTGTATTTGGATATACAGGATTATTGGAGTGGGCATAACCCTAACCTAAAGATAAATCCGAATTAGTATCTAGAAAAGCATTTAAAAAAAAAATCGCTGTGAATCACACATTACAAGTTCATGGGCCTCTCACATCAACTTTCCTGCACTCCACTAAAATCCCAATCCTAATCCACATCCTACCTTTTGTATTTATCTTCCATCCCTAGTATCGATCAATTTCTCATTAAACGACATCAATTTTTCTTGAGACTTGGGAAGGCAGCTGAGTTCCGGAGTGGTATTGCACTCAGCAGACCACATTTCGGTCCACTAAAATATATAACACCTTTAATGGAAGAGATTCTCTCTAGGGTCAATATTTTTGTTGTCAGATCTTTATCAATCTCTCTTATCTTATGTCCTACACTTTCATCCCCCCTTTTTCCCTATCTTCTCCTCCTTTCCTGTTCTGGCAATCAATGAAGGCACTTCCTGTTCTGTGATGCATGCAGTTGACATTACTTCATTCACTTCCATGGCGGCAAAAGTGAGCTACACGTACCCATAGCATCATAGCTACATTTATCCAGACCCCCAAGGATGGAGGATGACTTGGGATAAAGCCAGGTGAGAATATCAAATCAAGAGCAAAAGCCAGCCTAGAATTGTTTACTACACTTAGATTCTACATTTTTGTTCACTTCTTCTTAGCTAACATTCTTTGTAAACTTCTTCACAAATATATTTTAAAGAAAACGAATAATTACAACCATCTCTAATACATTTCTATCTAACCCACAATTCCTAATATGATGCAACACATCAAAACAAAGTCCAATATTCCTGATCACCAGATGCAAATGAGTGCTACTGTTGTGCATTGTGTATGTGTGGTTAAAGGAGTGTATACTGACTGGTGCTTGCATTTAAAATGGCTGCAGGTGTGCAGACGGGCAGGAGGCATACCTGAGGATAAGGTCAGTCTGGCAGGTAAATGAATCATGGCCACATGGCTTAACACAAGTTAGCTGCGTGTAATAAATCCCTACTGTGCTAGCTGGCTAGCCGCCGGCGGAGGGAGGCCTTATTACACTGATGCATCGCTGCGCAGACCCCATCTCAAGGTCATTAGCGGTAAGCTAACCGAGGGGTGTGCGTAACCAAGACAAACAGCCAACAAATATAAGATAAGCAATGCTATCCATCTTCAGAGGTCGCTGGAGCACTTGCAAATAAACCTAAAGGCCTCAAGTAGAAGATGCACACCAAAGTGTACTGTGAAAAAATAAAAGCAGTGTGGAATGACATTTATGTGTTAAGGTGTAGGTCAGCATTTATTTAAATGTATTAGAATGCACCATCTTCTGGAAGAGATCTCTCATTATAATCTCAGTGCTTTTCTTCTATCTATCCTCCTTCTACACAGTATTGATTTTCATTTTTGGGCCACACTCTCTTTCCTGTCCCTCTGTGTTCCCTGTCTCTGTAAAATAAGGATATCGGTTGTCAGAGTTATATCCAAGTCAGGGTCAGGCAGGTATTAAATAGTGGCGTTAACTTGAGTAGGATAAACCCCCTTTGTGATGGGCATGCTTTGTAGTCATTTATTAAATTTGAGCAGTATTTATAGAATAGAATAGAATAGAATAGAATTGAATTGAATTGAATTGAATTGAATTGAATTGAATTGAATGGAATTAAACAGAGTTGTATAAAAATATGAGATAATTGATTATACCTTTTTCGTTGATGGGGATAATGGTGATCAGTGATTGGTTATTAGAAATAATAGTGATCAACATCTAGTCTCTGGGAATAATAGTAATCAGTGATTTGTTGTTGGTAATAATAAGTTTTTGTCTGTTGAGAACGATGGTCATGAGTGATTCATTATTGCACCTTTCTAAGACTAATCTAAACGTCTCAGTTACTACACAACCGCCGTAAGTACAGTTTAGACTGATCTACTAACTGCTTAAAGTACTTTACATTTAGATCTGCTTGTGACATTTAAGGCTCGTTTAAGTGTATTAATAGGCAAGCATTAATAGGAAAACAGATCATGTTGTTAGCCCACAGTAATCAGAGCACAGGTTATTCATCCAACCCTCTCAATTACCGCCCCGACATTCAATCATTCCCCATGCAAACAATAGACTACTCTCATCCCTGTGTCTCTGTAGCAGTGAGGGAGGCATTGAAAGCAGAAGTCAAATTACTTAGCTTGTGCTCCAGCCAACACGTTGATCTATTTATTGGCCCACAACAAGTCAAATCTCTCTTTCCCACGCAGATTAGTTCAACTGAGCCAAAATCTTTCTGATAGAATAAAGCACATTCATTCAGCTATATGTGAACTCCTCAGGTTTAGATCTCCGGATTGACCTCTTCATGTTAAAGGTACAAAACTAAAATAAACAAAAAAAGTACTTGCAAGTCTGAATTAGGGATTTTTATCACTATTTAAAAGTTGAGTTGGATAGAGCAGTGCTGGCGTAAACCATTAGTACAAATGTTTATTGTTTTGTTGAAGTTACATAAAAAAAAATTCTCAAGAGATGAATGAAGAAGTCTGCTAAAACCTATAAAATAGAAGATCTTTGGCATTATGGTGATAAACAGGAGCTGCAGCCAATCAGTGAAAAAGTAGAATCAGCAATTTTAAAGGCAAGCATCCAGATTAAATGGAAAAGTTGTCTTGCGGAAGCTGTATTTAGTACTAAGACTGCTTTTGCAATATACAAAATATGAATTTGATAATAACCAGCAGAACAATTCAAGAAGCTTTAATGCATTTTAAATGTATTCGACCATTTTGTAGCTGAAATTTTTAGACATTTGATCAAATGTTTGACCTTTTGCATTTCATTTACAATTGTATTATTTAAAATTGTATTCATGTTTGTGTCTGGCGTTAGGTTACATCATACTGCAGTTACAGAAGAATCCCTCTGTATTGTCAAAAGGATATGGTTAAGATACAGAGGGTGATGGTGGCTCAACGGTATAAGGCTGTGGGTCAGTGCTCAGAGGGTCAGGGGTTCAAGCCTCACACCAGGCAAGCTACCATCATTGGGTTCTTGAGTAAGGCCCTTAACCTCACCTGCTCCAGGGGCGCCGTTCGTTCTGGCTGACCCTGCGCTCTGACCCCAGCGTTCAAATTTGTATGCTGGGATATGCAGAATCAAAGCATTTCACTGTATGTTGTACTGTATGATGTGCATGTGACCAATAAACTGAACTAAAAAAACACACACACCAGAAGAAACATCTGATAAAATCATTCATCTGAAAAATCTTATTTTAATACTTTAAATTGTCTGAAATTTCAGTTAAGCTCTTTAAAGCAGGATTCCAAGCAGAAAGCTTTCCTTATGCAAATATTTTGAATTGAAGTCAACAGCTTTTTATTACATGATTTTAGTAGATGTAGGGGCTACGTGTGGGCATGTAAAGGAAGCGCAAGAGTTAGATGGTTAAGAAGTGAGTGAAAGGCCCTGAAGATGGAGAAAGATGGAATGACAAATTGAGGTAGAGGGATGCCACTCGCTTTTATATGCAAGGAAAATCTTTCTGGAATGCAATCTCACTCACTCCTGAACAGAGACAGATGGAGGTGGAGAATTAGATTTCGTTTCCCATTACTGCTAGAGAAGAGAAACCCTGCACCCTAACCACAACAGGAGCCTGAGAGTCTGCTCAACCTACAGACACTTGATTACACACACCACCACTCTCTCTCTCTCTCTCTCTCTCTCTCTCTCTCTCTCTCTCTCTCTCTCTCTCTCTCTCTGTCTCGGTCCCATCACACACTTAACATTCAAAAATATTTTGCATATAATTATCACATTTATGTAATTATGATTGTTGAAATTTTTTTGAACACTTTTACATGATCAAAGGGATTTAGTACATTTACATAAAACAGATCAGCTTACACTTATCTTTTTTTTTTTATCAATTCGAGCAGTCAAGGGCCTTGCTCAGGGGCCCAACAATGGCAGATTGGCAGTTGAGCCCTAGATCTTCTGATAAGCAGTCCAACACCTTAACCACTGACCCATCACTTCCCAGTTTAGTATCTTTAATTGCTCCTTCATAGTGGCTCATACAACATAATCTAAGACCAATAGGATAGAATTAAAAATACCTAGTGTCTAAAAAAAAAAAGTGAGTGGATTAATAAGTCAGTAGGTTTTCTAGCATGGGAAATTGTTCAAGATGGATGATTTTTATTGTTTCAAGGCAACATGACACTTTGTCTATTTATCTTCATTGATTGCAAGAAAGACAGAAAAGAAATAGTTATTTACAGCTGCTGTAACATAAGTGACAACAGGAAACTCCTTTGTGGATGGCTCACCTTCCTAAATGCAACTGGAAATGGATAAAAAGCATGATGCATGTTCTTATTTGTGATCACAGACTCTGCATAGTATCAGGCCACATTTATTTATTTTTTTTCAGATCCTATTTGTCACATACACGCAGTGAAATGTTTTGATTCCGCATATCCCAGCATACCTGTCAGAATACGCTGGGGTCAGAGCGCAGGGTCAGCCAGAACAATTGGCACCCCTGGAGCAAGTGAGGTTAAGGGTCTTGCTCAAGGACCCAATGATGGCAGCATGCCTGGTGCAAGGCTCGAACCCCCGCCCCTCTGATCACTGACCCAGAGCCTTATACCGCTGAGCCACCATCACCACTAGCACACCTTATCTTAGCACACCTAAGATCTTAGGATCTTAGCACACCATCACTGCTTATTGCCGAGAAGCAGCACAACTTATCATGTCTTATTCTTTGCATAATTAGGCTGCGGCAGTGTAGATTGTTATAGTGATTTGCAGCCTTTACTGGGTTTAATTGAGCCCCATGGCACATGGTCTATGATCCGGGTCAAACCATAGGTAGGGTTAGAGACCTCAATTATAGACAAATCTCTTTTTCATTAAGTGCCATACAGCCTTCTTGCTGCTCCGTGCTCTATAGTGTGTGTATGTGTGTGCGTATGTGTGTGTGTGTGTGTGTGTGTGTGTGTGTTTTTACCCCAGAGACAACTGCTGCTCATTTTCTGAAAAGCAAATAGTCTCCAAACAGCGAGGGATAAATTATTAACATGATTACCGATGCGCTACAGTATGCAGTGACAATTAATTTCATATTCACACAAGAAAGGTGATAGAGATCATTTTGTCTCGTTGCTACGAATGCTTTTGCATGTCAATATCAAAGGGTAAAAAATTTTTACATACTGTGCGAATTCTGCTAAATTAGCTTTTGTGTATTGGAGCTTCCCTAATGAGTGTTCTCCCTTGAGTAGTTACAAAAAATTTCAAAATATGGAGATGCATCTGTTGCTGCTAATTGAAGTGGCTAAATGCTGTTCTTCTAACAGGGGATGGCTTAGAATCTAAACCCGAATACCAGAACGACCCATCTGTATGAGATAACGACCTGGTAACTAGATTGACCTATTGACTGCGAGTGAGTGTCAAAAAAAAGGTCACGATAATGCATGCATTAAAAGGTTAAACATGCTGAACCGATTACCGGAGACTTCCTTTGGAAAATGTCAAGCTGAATGCGAGATGTACTCAGTACTGAAACATTCTTCTGCATGAACAAGCAGGCGATGCATGATTGAGGGCAAAATGACCATCCAGATCTAAAAATCAGACGACCGTTTGGAATCAATGGAAATCAGAAGCTATTGAGACCCCCAGCATGATTCCCACCGAGGTACATAATGTCCATGTGATCAGGTCATTTGATTACACATTGCATGTTAATAGAGTTCTTTGGTCAATCAGTGAGAGAAATAATAACAGGATTGGGTTTCCTTTGTAATCAAGACTTTGAATCGGATTCCTGTCCAGCTTCGGTGAGATAGACTGCATCGCCTTTGCGTGAAACTCACAGATGAGGAGTTTCATTAAAATGTATTGACACCTTCACCTGACCCCATCTTAAAGTCAAGTAAAAAGACCATCAGAGACAGAGGAAGATGAACATGAATAAAAGCAAGGGCAGAGACTTAGTTGAGATGTGTGAAGAGATGTCTTGATGAGATCCTGTATGAAGCTGGATGAAGGTGAGACGGTGGCAAGAAAATGGAGAGAAAAGAATAAAATGGCGAGCCGAGTGTCATTTTCACAAGAGATGCTGTAAAAAATCTGATGATGGCTAAACAAATTGGACACTTATCTAAATTTCAGACGCAGCCCTCACCTCCCAAGGGCATGTGGATGTCATTGTAACTTCATCACACCCCAGTTTTCCGCATTATGGCCACATGACTGTTTCATACAGAAAGGCATTTATAGCCCTGAAGAGATAATCTTCAGATATAGCTACAATAATATGAAATCAGGCAGGATAAGCTAGGATCAAACTTTATTCTGGTTCTTTCTTATTCCTAAAGTAGCATCACTTACACTGGCATACCACACAACACTCCCTAATTACCATCTCATTACTAAGGTCTATAATGACAGTTAATTATTTATCTAAAATTGTGAGATTATGGGGTGTGAACTCCCACTGGAAATCTTAAAGTGTAATTACCCGAAAGGAAAGGCTCATAAGGAACTTTTTTAAGCTTCACTTGATCATTTCAGCCGTATAGGTTCTTACATTTTAACGTCGGACTTTTAACAAAGTACCTGAAAGAAACTGTTTTGTAATTTGTTTGAAAACGAATAGGATTCATAATGTTTTTTTATTTGTTTTATTTTTTTTAAACGTTTGACTTGATTATCTTTAAAAGTAAAACTTGTCCTATAATGTCCTTATTTTTATTTATTTATTTACTCTTTTACTTGTTCTGCAATGCAAGACTTCTGACTGCATTCACCTGCTACTTATCACACACTCCATAAATAACCTGGAGTTACACAGACTTGCAGTCAACACACAAATGAGTCTCATAGTAATAATGCTAATGTTAGGTTTTTAAAGTCAGCTTTTTATTAAACAGCTGTTTAAATTAGTAATGTGTGTTTACTGGTTTGACACTCACATTTACATTTACAATATTTAGCAGACACCCTTATGTAGTGTGGGTGATACACGTACAAGAGTGCTTTATAGTCTCCATCAATGAATATTTAAATTCCAGTTCACTGGATTAGAACGAAGTGCACCAAACATAAACCTGTTGAAAAAAGATCAATTGTTAGAAAGTTTTTTTTTTTTTGTAGTAATATGTAAGAAAGGCACTAACTATCTATTTAAGGTAGGTGTTTAAGAAAGTGCTAGGTCTTTAAGTGTCTCTTGAAGACAGCCAGTGACTCGGCCGTTCTGACATTGATGGGAAGTTCATTCCACCACCTCAGTGCCAGAACAAAGAAAAGTCATGATGCAGATTCACCGTGTATCCTGAGGGAGGGGGGGGGGATCAGTCGAGCGATGCTTGTTTCTCTGAGGGAGCGCAATACGGTACGGTACAGTGCGCGATGTGATGAGATCTTTAATGTAAGGGGGCGCTGTTCCGCTTTTGGATTTGTAGGCAAGCATCAATGTTTTAAATCTGATGCGTGCAGCTACTGGAGGCCAGTGAAGGGAGCGCAGTAACGGGGTGGTGTGAGAGAACTTCTGGAGGTTGAAAACGAGTCGTGCAGCTGCATTTTGGATCATGTGTATTTTACTTACATGATTTGATAATATTCCCCTTTTCCACCTTGATTACATTAATACATTGTCCTCTGCAGTACAGTCAGTAAACTGGTCCAGCATCCTTCCATCATGACACACACACACACACACACACACACACACACACACCTTTCTGAACATACTAACTCCTCTAACTATCTTATCTTCTAGCACCAGAGTTGCTTAATCTGTCGGTTTCTGCAGTTATTGTTCATCTACGGTGTAGTATTATCGATGGGATATTCAATAGCTTCACGTGGTTTCATAAATCCAAGCTGGCATTAATTAATCATTAATTCATTCACACATCTCATCGTTCCACCATTTATTTCAATTCCACGCTTGAAGAAACTCCAGTTCAGCATTGTAGAGTTCATTGTTCTGTTTGATAAAAACTCCATTGTGCCGAATCTGGTGTAATAATTCAAAGTCGTATAGATCGATTCGGTGCCATGAAACATACATTCATACATCATACATTTTTGGAACATTTTCAACACCTTATTGCATATTTTTAGACAAACTCATTCTTAAAATGAGCTAATGTTTCAAAAATGGCTACTTAAATTTAGTATTCTTATTTTATTCCCTGTGTAATGTAGCATCCTTTCCAGTTTTAACACACCAGAGACTGACTTTTGTACATCCCTCATATCTATCCTATCGAAATACACACACACACATACACACACACACACACACACACACACACACACACACACACACACACACACACACACACAC
>JAOUQX010000010.1:9745488-9755947 GCA_028566295.1 Liobagrus marginatus
CCTTGCCTGCTGAGTCTTTCATGCGCACTCCTGGATCACACCGCTCTGCTGCAACACCTCGTAGAGCGGTTGTTACAATTATGAGTAGCGTCTTCCCGCAATTGGGCCCTCAAACAGAACTCTCCTGCACAACGCGCATACAACACTCATACGACAAAAGGACACTTTTGCACACACATGCATATATTGCACACAATATTTAATGTATACTACATACATTGCACAGCACCTGCACTTTACTTGTTAATGTTGTTAGATGGAAATTAATTGTAATTACCTGTGATTTTCTGCCTTGTCTCTCTTTCCCTCTTTCCTTCTCTTTCCGAAACCCTGCCATCAACAAGAAATGCTCAGCATTGGGCCAGCAATTCCGGGTGGTGGTGGCTCAATGGTATAAGGCTCTGGGTCAGTGATCAGAGGGTCAGGGGTTCACGCCTCACACCAGGCAAGCCACCATCATTGGGTCCTTGAGCAAGGCCCTTAGCCTCACCTGCTCCAGGGGCACCATTCATTGTGGCTGCCCCTGCACTCTGACCCCAGCATTCAAATTTGTATGCTGGGATACACAGAATCAAAGAATTTCACTGTATGATGTGCATGACCAATAAACTTAACTTAACTTGGTAGAAACTGGCAAGCCAATCTGAACCTGGACAACCTTGCATGTTTTGTCGAAGTGGTAGTATCGCACATGCTTATTATTCCACCTTGGACAGCATCACAATTGTGAACAGAAGTTTTCTCTCTTTTCCATATTTTACATTTTTCCCCCATCTTGGAGTTTGCTTATTTGCGTTAGGGTTAGGGTTAGAACTGAACACTCAAACAGGAGCACGAAGGACACAGTGATTTAATCCTCTAATCCTACAGCAATTACTCAACACCAGCGCTTATTATTTATTAGGGCGTTATGTGACGAACGTGTTATTACTGTCACCAAATTGAATAAATGCATTAAGTTTGCAACGGGAATGAATGTCAGAGCTTAACGGGAATTAATCAGCACTTACTGACCAATCAGAACTGAAGATTCACCTACACCACCCATCTTCTTGTACAGTACGGGACTTCACTTGACAGTTTATTGGAGGAGATGGTGGCAGCTATCAGCAGCTATTTCTCCCGGATACAGTCACTTCAACCGCACTCTTGGTCTACCCCACCTCCTACACAAACCCCTCCTCTGACTGACACTGATGGGGCTCACCTTGTCCACACAAACTGCCTTACCTGCTGTCCTCTGGATCCCATCTCCTTTAATCTTCTAAGTCATTTCATCTACTTTTATCCCAGCGGGAACTCTTATCACAGCCATACTCCATTCATAATCGCAGGCTTGACTGAATTGATTGACTTATTGAGAACAACACACTTCTCCTCCTGAGTTTCTGTGCATACATTACCAAAAACGGCTTCCTTTAGGTAAGTTTCTTCTCTTGTCAAACAAACACTTTTGGTTCGGTTGGCCACTCAGCTGAGACAAAATAATTCGCTCTGGTTAAATCTTCGCTGTTGCAAAAGCCGTTTCTAAATCTTCTGTTTTCATTCTGCTGGGCCTAATGGGGTGATAACTAGTCGTGATATTATATGCAAGGCTAAAATCTAAAATCTGTCAATATATTATTAATAAAGCAATTTGAATTAAGGCAACATTTGAATCACACAGGCTCATTTATTGCCAGCTCTACCCTAACACCATAATTAAAAAACATCAAGGTTACTTACATAGCCCAGTTTCCTGAGAAGGGAATGAGACGCTGCATCAAAAGACACTATGGACAACCTGGAAGCTATAAAAGCAACCCGGAAACACAACACAAATTAGCCAAAGCATCAGCAATTGTTGCGCCGAGCATGCTGTGAGTATGTGATGCAGCGCCATTTTCCTTTCTGATGGACTGGTTTAGGTAAGTAACCAGCAAAGATGCATGGATGCCCCTGACAGGAGGGCCCTGGTCAAGGCCATACACCTGGTGGAGTGGGCTGGCACATGGAGAAGTGAAGGCACATTGTGAACCTCGTAATAATCTCCACAATCCACCTGCTCAAGGTGTGCTTGGTAGCGGGTCGGCCCAGTTTTGGGGACCCATGGCATGCCAATAGTTGTTCTGAATTCCTCAGGGAGGATGTCTGGTGAACATACACCTGCAAGGCCCTAACCGGGCAGAGCAGGTGTAGTCTGTCTTCCGTCGCTGAAGGACACAGTGGAATATGAAAGGCCTGCAGGGCCATGGTACCTGACTCTTGAGTCGGAACCTCCTCCGTGCTCCAAATAAGAATTGTATCACCAATTAGTGTCTCTCGACCAAGGCGCCATGTACCGGTGTGTGATATGCAGCCAATGCTGCCACATACACCTTCAGCATCAATGGGCAGAACCCGGCCGATAACCGCCCCTGCAGGATATCCAGTACTCCTTCGCTGATTCGCTGATCCTTTCATATCCTTTTGCCAACCTGAAAAATTATTATTGTTCTATAAATCAACTGAACATGCAAAGCATGACTTTTTGATTGGTGCCACAGATAAGCGAAATTATAGCCATCAGCTCTGCGCTGCTAATTAGTGTGATAAATATGCTATAGGGTATTAATCTGGATGAGAAAGAAGAGTGGTATAATCTGTTAAGGAGCACGGCCCTTGCTAGACATGTGAGCGGCTTATTCTGATAGGTAACATGTATGCGCTGCTCACATACTGTATAAAGTCACCTATGTAGCAGTGTAGCGTAAATGGCTGGTCATAATTGGTTTTTATGAAAAATATTATTGAAAAGCAGATTTCATTACAGTGGAAGTCTGTAATGGCTTTTTGTATTTTACATTGTCCTATTTTTCTTATCTCTAGCCCAAGATAAGAAAAAACATGAAATATTGTACGTATAGTATTGCATACTCTCAATGAACAAAATCAATATTCTACACCAGGTAGGTTAAATATATCTTGGCTTTTCTTTTATTATAATTTCATCATGTAGCAATTTCTTTGCATTTGTAATGGTGCAATAATAGTATTGACCACTCTTAAACCAGTTATATGGTGTTGGTGGCACAGAGGATAGACAAAGACTGAAACATTTGCACTTTTCACTGGTACTTTTTGTTTTCTCTTTTTTTATTTAACTTTTTCAAAACTTGGTTAGCCATCTACACTTTTGTGTTTGTGTATTATTTACCGGTTAGCACCAAGGATAATACCATGTTTGCGATGTTGTCTGTGTGTAGTTTCTCAAAGTCTTCCTTATATTCTTGCATTCTTTGCTTACGCAGCAGCAGAAGGTGGGTGGGGCTGGCGGGAGATAAATTACTTAATATTTACATTTTATAAGATTAGGCGACACTTAAAATTCATACCATAGACAGTAGAGTACATAGTGCAAGTTCATACCGTATAGTATATCATTTGGGATGCAGCTCTTGTTTTAGAACTAGTTTTTGTAATTAACTGCAATACATTATCACAGAGACAAAAAGGAAGTGCAGAAAATATGCCTATTATGTATAGAACCACTTCTACCTTATATGCTGTTATGTTCCAAAGATTTGGAGGAGGACCAGCGATGTTATGGAATTTATTTGTGTACATCTTAATGAAGTTTGAACGACATGATCTTTAATGATAAATAAAATTATTATATAATAATCATTTATTTCTCTTTTTTTTATTTCTGGCAACCCTGAATAATGACGCCAGGCAGAATGATAGTATGTTGTTAATTCTATTCTAAGGTTAGTAGCATCTTGTCTTAATTTAGTTTGAAGCTTTATCACTATTTAAGTCTATTAAAATATGTATCACAAAGAAACTTCTGTTAGTAAGTCCGAAAACATACTGACGTGCAGGGAAACACGGGATGAAAATCAAATGATTAACATTGTAGATTGCTGTCATTTTGCCCATCTCCACTCTAAATTCCCATTCTAAGGTCATTCAGACGCAGCTTTAGAGGCTTTCAGCTTTATCATCATTTTATCTTAGTACAGAAAGGATTGCTGCATGAAAATTTCAATTGCTGTTACAGACCAAGATTGGTTTATCTGAAATTTTAATGGATGACAATAAATGTCATCTCATGAGGATGAAAAGCAATCAGTTTCCAGCCAAGCACAGAAAAGAGACTGGAGAGGGGGCAGATGTAAAGGCGGTGGTGTAGGGTGGTGCAAGCGCCTGCTGACTGCTCTAAGCCTAATCATGTGACAAACGCCGCATTCCCACTTCAATATTTTTTTTATTGTTTCCTTCCTTCTAACTAAAATGGCCATCTAGAGTTTCCTCTAATTCAGTCAAGATTGATATTTCCAGATGTTTCCACCATATGCCACAGTTCTGCTCTAAACCATTAGAATGTGATTCAGTAAGAAATGATGTTTGCACCATAAGTGAAACGCAGAGATATGACTCAATTTTATTCAGCTTATGTTACCTGAATGGTGTTTACCCGCTTTCTGAAGATACTGTAGCTGCTGGCTTATTTGGTTAATTAATGTCAGGACTTTCACAATATAAACAAAGATATTTTACACCGTCGAATGTTTGTTTGAGAAAATTATAACATAATTAGTTGGGGTTTTTTTTTTTCTCAAACAATCATTAATTATTTTACATAAACATGTCATCAAGATATTTTTTATCCAAATGAGGGCCTTGCTCAGACAACAAGCAGTGGTAGCTTGGTGATGTTGGGAATCAAACCCACAAGCTTCCAATCAGCAGTCCAACACCTTAACCACTGAGCTACCAGTTAGCACATACATGGACCTAGGATGGGGAACCAAGTTTAATAGAATGAATGGAACTAAAAAAAAAAAAAGAAGATACACTATTAGAATGGGATATGCAATAAATCAACATGCTATGTGCAGTAGCAGCACAGCACTTGTAAAAAGGTAAGTTACTGTGGTGGGTGGAGTATTTTAAAAAATTTGAGGAAAAGTGTGATGGTTGCTAATATGCGTTTAAATGAATCATCCACCAGACCCATTTTTTATATCACACCAATTCAATACTTAAATAGCCTAAAGTTTTGGTTACTACTTTGCATGCAAAATTCAGCATAAATGTGCTTTATTGGCATAACCCATGGTATTAATTCATAAAGCAAGTTAAGAAACTATTAAAACTTAATCACATGATTTTGAAAAATAGATTTTCCCCTGCTTGCTATTTAGCATTTAACTAATGAGCATGTCATGTACAAGGAGAGTAGGGGAGAGTGTACCGGTAATTATGTTATAGTCAGGAATTGTTTGATGGCAGTTGCAACTGAAAAGCTAAGCTGGTTGGTGGCTCAGAGTGTTTAAGTGTTTACTATTAATGAAACAAGCAAAAATTGCATTTAATCATTATGGAATTATCAGCAATTTTGCCATTATTTGTTATATATAAGTGCTTGTTAATTTGCCAAGCTCCTGCCCAACATGCATAATGGTCACCAGCACTGATAATATAATATATTGTGTATGCATGCTGCATCAGTGTAATAGCATGTAGAGAAGATTAAATCAATTAATCAATCAATAAATTGTCATACCGTACAAGCAAACCTAACTACTAGCATTGAAGGATAATTGCTATTCATACCGTAAGTATATGACTTTGTTGTTAATATATACAGCACATTATTTCCTGATGCAATAGGGATGGGGATCAATTCATTATCACCAGTGCATATAGAATGCACATTTGTGGAGCTTATAGGAAGGAAAGTGTTACTTCATATTCCTCCACAGAACAGCACTGAATATCCTAAATGAAAGAAGAGTCCCTTTTGTTCCCTTAACCAATTAAATATGTAATAAGAGATACCGAAACATGATGTTCAATCCTCTCTGGTCTTTTACTAGGATTTATCTGTCAGTTCTCATACCCGCTGGTTTCACAGGGCATCTTAACTTATTCGCTTCATCTCCATCTTTCTCTCAGATCTTAATAAAACCGGTCAGCTTTTCTAATTACATAATGAACAGCATTCGTTTATTCAGGATGACAGAATTTATTCCAGATAGACAGACCGAAAACGGTCTCTGACACTAACATGTTAAAGACAAGAACAAATTACAGGCCCTCCTTTTTTTTCCAGTCCAGATGATGTATATTTATAGTGACACTCTGGCCATTAGCTAGAGAAACAGAACACTGTTTGGAGGAAAGTAGTCCTGCAAGTTGATGACTCACATGAAAATGAGCCAGTGAGAGAAAGAGAGAGCCAGAGAGGCTGCCACGTTAGTAAGTCCCTGCCATGTCTGCGCAGCTCAGCCTAGTCAAGCTTTATACGAAATGGAATAATTTATACTAAAACGCCCCACAGGGGCTCTATGGAGTTTCTATAGACGTGGATCAGCGAGAAACAGACTGAAAGGTGTGATAGCTGTGTATGTGCCGAATGTGGGGTGTGATGGCATTTTTAAGGGAAAATAAGAACAGCTCCATTACCCAAGTCTGTCACTGTAACACTTCACTGTCAAGTAAGGTCACATGGGCAGTAATGTCATGACACGCTCTGACTCATTTGAGAGTTCTATAAAAATGAGTCTTGACCTTGACGTTGACCTTTGACTCCCTTACACCTACTCATCCTCTTAGTATCGAAACACAAAGAATAGCATGCATGGCTTTGCTGCTGTGGTGATCCTCAGATGTTGTGAAGAAAAACTCAATACTAAGCTAACATTTTTTTCTATAAAGAATATTTTAGAGTTGCTATTTAGCTTTGTACTCTACTGAATGTAAAGCAATCTTGAAAAAAAATTCTTATTTCCTGTATTATTGTTTTTTTCATAGACTACCTCATTTTCCACACGGCACATCTATCATTTCATGGTATTTGTGTTTATTTCATGCTTTGACTTTCATAATGCAGCACATGTAGCAAGAGTATAAGCTCTGCCTTCCTCACCACCTGTTATGACCTTGAACAGAATTGGACACACTGTGAAAAAGAAGCAATATAAGACTGCAATCTTGCATAATTGTATATTCCAAAAATGCCTAATTTACTACCTTCAGCTTGTCAATCATGCATGAATAGAAGTTACAATGAGAAATTAAGCGAAATTACAATTTCTGCACAGACTAATGACATGTGAAACATTCAGAGAGTGTCTGAATAGCATTCAGAGAGGCTCTTTTAAAAATGGAGACCTCGACAGGATGAAGGCCTTACATACTATGGTGTACTATAGCGAAACTTTGGTTTGTGTCGCCGGGGATGTTATACTCCCAGTAGGACCATACTCGATACACTGATCGAAATGAGCCAACAGATCCTGATGAAAAAGTTCCATTGTACCTTACGGATTGAGATTACCATGACTTGCCCTAGAGCCAGGCCCAAGGGTTGGATCAATTATCTTTGGTTGAACTCAGCCTGAAATGTCAGTGTGGCATTTACTAACCTGAGGTTGTTGGTCAGGTACAAAGCTAGTTGGATCATGTGATGGACAGTCGTAAACAAATTCAGCTCTTGCTTTCAGGGGTAATGAGCTTGACCAACTACTAAGATCAAGTAACAGGAATTCATGTTCTGAGAACGTTCTAGGAACGCAATTTGTAGCTTTCCATAAATTATCCAATTCAAAAAAATCCATTAAGGTGTTCCAGTTTGTATAACGTTCCAAGAACAATTTTTTATTGATTTATTTTGGGGCTTTTTATGCCTTTACAGACAGGACAGTGGTGAAATGAAGTGGGTGAGAAAGAGTGGGGGAAGGGATTGGGAAATGACCACGGGCCAGAATTGAACCCGCCCGCAACGCAACAGCGCTGTGTATAGGTCGACACGAGCGCACTACCGCTGCGCCACTCCACCGACAAGAACATTGGTTTCTCTTAAAATTGTGACAACATTCATCAAGTAAGTAAAATGTCATAACTACGTTCCAAGAACATTGTTCTAAAAATGTTTTCTCTCAACATTATGAGAACATGCATTAACCAGTTATAACGTTATAAGAGCGTTCCGTGAACATTATTTAAGAATATTTTGTCCTAACATTTAGACAACTTTTAAACAACGTTAGCGAAAGTTGTGGGAACAATTTCTGCTAACTGGGTAGCTACCAGGTTCATGATAAACAGTGAATAGCTTGGACTATTTGGTGCATTGGTTAAGATTATAAGGGAATGTTTAAATTGGTTTTAAGTGACATTTTCTGGTCAAGTTTTGAGACGGGTCTAATATATCTTTAATATAACCATGCATGAGTTTTAAAGAGGGACAAATTTAAATGGCAGTCTGGGTTGGCCTCCATTTATATCAATAAAATGTTATTTGTTTACTGAGTTACTGTTTACTGGGTTAAGAATTGGCTCCATATAAAGTATCTCACAAAAGTGAGCACGCCCCTCACATTTTTGTAAATATTTTATTATATCTTTACATGTGACAACACTGAAGAAATGACACTTTGCTATAATGTAAAGTATTGAGGGTACCGTTTGTATAACAGTGTAAATTTGCTGTTCTCTCAAAATAATTCAACACACAGCCATTAATGTCGAAACTTCTGGCAACAAATGTTTATACACCCCTAAGTGAAAATGTCCAAATTGGGTCTAATTAGTCATTTCCCCTCCCTGGTGTCATGTGACTCATTAGTGTTACAAGGTCTCAGGTGTGAATAGGGAGCAGCTGTGTTAAATTTGCTGTTATCGCTTTCACTCTCTCATACAGTGTGATGGTGATGGTGGCTCAGTGGGTGAGACAGTGATCAGAGGATTGGGGGTTCGAGCCCCTCCCGCTCCCGACATGCTGCCATCATTGGGTCCTTGAGCAAGACCCTTAACCTCACTTGCTCCAGGGGTGCTGTTCGTTCTGGCTGACCCTGCATTCTGACCCCAGCGTTCAAATTTGTATGCTGGGATATGTGGAATCAAAGAATTTCACTGTATGATGTGCATGTGACCAATAAACTCAACTTTATACTGGTCACTGGAAGTGCAACATGGCACCTCATGGCAAAGGACTCTCTGAGGATTACCCTGAAACTGAGCTGCAGCACGGTGGCATACAGTGGTTTAACAGGGCAGGATCCACTCAGATCAGGCCTCGCCATGGTCGACCAAAGAAGTTGAGGGCACATGCTCAGCGTCATATCCAGAGGTTGTCTTTTGTAAAAAGGCATATGAGCGGTGCCATCAGAGGTTGAAGGGGTGGGGGGGTCAGCCTGTCAGTGCGCAGACCATATGCCGCACACTGCATCAAATTTCTCTGTATGGCTGTCGTCCCAGAAGAAAGTCTCTTCTGCAGATGATGCACAAGAAAGACCGCAAACAATTTGCTAGAGACAAGCAGAGTAAGGACATGGATTACTGGAACCAAGATAAACTTATTTGGTTCAGATGTGTGTCACACATGTCTCACAAACCAGTTGAGGAGTACAAAGACAAGTTTGTCTTGCCTACAGTCAAACATGGTGGTGGGAGTGTCATGGTCTGGGGCTACATGAGTGTTCCCGGCACTCGGGAGCTACAATTTACCCTAGGTAAACGTGAATATCAACATGTACTGTGAAATAGTGAAGCAGCGCATGATCCCTTCCCTTCGGAGACTGGGCCAAAACACACCTCCAATCTGACCACTGCCTTGCTAAAGAAGCTGAGGGTAAAGGTGATGGCTAAAAGCGCGTCTCCAGACCAAAACTCAATTGAGCATCTGTGAGGCATCCTTAAATGGAAGGTGGAGGAGCGCAAGGTCTCTAACATCTACCAGGTCCATAATGTTGTCATGGAGGAGTGGAAGAGGATTCCAGTGGCAACCTGTGATGCTCTGGTGAAGTCCATGGCCAAGAGGGTTAAGGCAGTGCTAGAAAATATAGGTGGCTACGCAAAATATTGACACGTTAGGCCCAATTACTGCTTCTTTATTTAACACTTTTGAACATAAAGCAACAAACAATAAACACCCTTCACATACATGACAAGCAGTGAAGTGATACATGAAACACTGCCAATGATCCACACGGAGGTGAGCTAGTGTGGCCCATTTATCCCCTGTGTGATTATAATGTGAGTGTGTTCAGGTGTGTGTTATTATGTCCTAGAATGGGAGGAAACAACACGCATATACGCACATACAATATTCACGCCTGTATTCCTCTGGTGGCCGACCTGACCATAGTCCTTGGTCTTGACACACTGCATATCGCATGTCTCATTGAGCACTTACTATACACTTTATTTATGAAGTTCTGGATTCGTTGTCCCTTTTAACTATCATGATTCAGTTGGTGTTTGTTTGTTGTTTGTTGCGTTGCCCTTCATAGCTTGGCTCAGAGTCTATATGGTTTGCAGTTTTTCAAAAAACTCTGTGTTGTTGTTTCTTTGCGCATTGTAAAATAAAAGTCTGACCTCTATGTAAGGGTGCTCTCGCGCCGAAGGGCTCTCTTCTGATCGCGAGTCGCGAACCGGGGTACAAATACGGCACAGGAGCAGGCTTGAAAGGCATAATCTTTTATTGTAG
>JAOUQX010000010.1:9808284-9824907 GCA_028566295.1 Liobagrus marginatus
GATATGCGGAATCAAAGAATTTCACTGTATGTTGTACTGTATGATGTGCATGTGACCAATAAACTGAACTTTGAACATTTAACTTTGAACTTAATGTTTACGGGGTAAGCAATACTGTTCCTGGAGTAGGTAATAATTGTCCCAGGATAGGAAGTATTCCCTTAGGGTAGTGAGTAATGTTCCTGGGATAGGCATTAAGGCTCCCATAATGGGCATCACAGAACGCTCGTAACACAGTATTGTGCCTGGTGTAGGACGTAATGTTTCCAGGGTAGGTAGCAGCTTTTCCATGTTAGCATATTGTTCCTTGAGATATTGAGCCATGCAGTAATATTCCTGTGATAGACATTATTGCTCCTTGGTAGCCACTGTTATTCCAAGGATAGGCTTTTGTGTGTGTGTGTGTGTGTGTGTGTGTGTGTGTGCGTATTTATACATTTGTGTTGCCAGTATAGACATCAGGGCTTTTAAAACAGACAGACTTGTTTCTGGAATAACAAGTAGTGTTGAGCAAGACTAAAAAACGATAAATGCTATAATTATTGTTCACCGAAAGTTATTGCACAATATTATGATTTTATCAACGCAGCTTGACTTAAATGTAAATAGTTATATGTATAATTTACATTCCCATTTAGTTTCCTAAGGACTCTTACCAATTTTGTTTATAAAGACGCATTTAATGCGCATGCGCACACGTTGTCTTTCTGATACTCGTTTCGTTAAGTTTGTCATTTCGAGCGTTCCGTAGATCTCCGACATATTGTTTGTGAAGAGCGATTTCTTGAAGATCCTAAGGGAGAGATTATTTCATTTAGATCGTCACAGGGCATCACAACTTCTTAGCTCGTAAAGTTAGCAAAATGGGTAAGTACCTATATGAGATGAATTTGTATTCGTATTGGTGTTTGTTGACCTGAAAACGCCCGACAGCTAGCGTACTTTAGCCGCCTCATTAGCAGTCATGGCTGTTGCTAGCTAAGCCAGCGCAAGTTGCTAAAGGCTCAAATGTCTCCGTGTCGTACATACAGTCCACTACATAGTGCGTGCCATGTATTATTTTTTATACCTTACGTAGTGACCCTATGTAGGGACGAAGTGAGCGAGTTGGACTCGAAGCTCAATGTTGTGTTGGTGTAATGAGTTAGCATAGTATTGGAGATTTGTGAGGAAGCATGTTATTGCTTTAAGTGTGAAATTTCCATACTTAATACTACGCCAAAGTTATTGTAATAGTTTAGTTAATATTTAAAATTGTATCCGTCTTCGTTCAAAGGGCAAAAAAATACTTAATGATAATGGTCTTAATGGTTTAGCTGTTAGCGTTTTATTATTGTGTAGCGTTGTCATTTAGTGATTAATCGACGTAAGAAAAGGCAAGGTCCGTGCCCATGTAGTGGCTGTTAACTCTTTTCAGGAAAAAGTATAATGTTATGTCACCAAATGATTTCACTGGCCAATTTGAATGTTCGTGGATTTGTTTTGCATATTCGCGTCTTATCCTGAAGGTTTTTTGTTTTTTTTTTCTCAAACGTTTCTTCGAAGTTAATCCATCAATTATAACTTTTCGCAGCGTTTTCATGACGTAAGATTATCATTGTTGGTTATTGTTGATGAGAGAGCTCGATCAAGTGCCTACCCTATCTCGTCTAATTACAGCATGAATAAATTCTTCAGTAGGATCTGTTTCAAATTAAATTTCATAGGAAGGCCTAAAAACTCCCCAAATCATAAGGAGCGATTAGAAAATTGTTAGCTTTGCATTGTAGTCTTTCTTTGTTGTGGAAAGTGTCAAAGGCAGGAGCGGTTTAGGTTTAAAATAGGGTTACATTCACTGTTACTTTGTCTACCAGAAAAGAAGACCACGATTTAGTTCTTGTTTTAACTTGACCCAAGTGATGCGGCAGCGCTTTAATCCTTCAGTCTGTGCTTTATCATGTGTTCACTCTGCTCAAACAGGTCAGCTTCCAGATCTTCACCTTTCATGCCAGTCCTGTAAAAAGACATTGGCACACTCAATCCCTTTCACTGGACTTTTGGCTTATCCTGTAAATCATCTTAGACTTGGTTTTGTTCTGAGGATTTTAGGGGAATAAAACACTCTAATCTGTGCTGTTATAGGCAAATATATAGACTCACACTTTCTGTAGTATAAAACATTAATCTATATTAATAAAAAAGATAAAATTGCACTTCAACTGGAAAAAATGAGTGTGGCATGTGACTCGCAACTTTACTTATGTGAAGAAAAAAAAAAAGAAAGGGCGGAGCTACCAGGTCCTGTCTGAATAAGAAGACGATCACCATTTTAGTGTTGACACGCTGGTGGATAAATCATCTTTAAAATTAGCTTGCACACAATTTTTTATTCTTAAACATATAAAAAGTAAATCCACCAAATGTTGCTAAAGCTTTACATGTTCTGTAACACATTACATGCGTTACATCATTTGCCATCATCAGCACCTAACCGGTTAGATTAAAAAAAATTCAGCAGCAGACATTTAGCTTTTCCTCCTGGCTTTTTGCGAGCCTGAGTTTCAGAGGCTGACTTTAGCGACGTGGCTCCGATGACCAAGGCAGACACCACGGTTCTATTTTTGAGGCGCATGTGATGTTATAACTTTAACACTGGACTTGCTAAGCACTGGCTTTACTGGAAAACTAAATTTGTAACGTGTGGAAAATGTTTCGCGCCTGCTCCATCTCATAGCAGGATGACTAAGCAGACCAGTTAGAGGCTGTGCTTAATCATATTGAAGAGTGTGTTGAATTTTAGCAGTAGTTCTCCGGTATAAATCTATCTACACATTGATAGTCTCTCGTTGGTGTGGGATTCATTTAAAATTCTTAGCGTTTTACTGAAGCTGCATAAAAGAGGCTACAAGTTAGGTTTTGGATCACTGATCAGCATGTAATGGGTTTGAGTCCCATGGCCACCAAGCTATCGCTTAACACATCGGTTGTGTAAATGAAAGGCGCGCTGGTTAAGGGTGCATAGATGTCTTGCTTCCTTGTTGCTTGTAATCTAAGATATGTCATTTTTGGTTGAATTGACTGAGTCGATTCAGAGTCAAATGGCTTTCTCACAGGATTTGAACCAGATAAGTGTTCTCTTGTTCTGGTCTGAGGGTTTTCTCCTGCACTAATGAATCATATGGAAAGATGTTTCAAGACGGTGTAAGCGAGCATGACCTTAGTCCAGTTCAGTTATATCACATATTTTTCATTGTGCCTCAAGATTTAATTTCAGAGCTGCGAAATGTGACGTTAGACCTGGTTAGTCTGTACAACGGTGGTGATCTGATGGTATATTTAGCTCCAGCTATGTTTTTAAAGCAATTTTGACTGGCTGATTCACCTTCTTTTGTTTTATTCTCTATTTGTATTTATTTCTTCCCTAGTTATCCACCAATTATCGCGTTTTTAACATTTTTTTCTCCTATTTCAGAGCCGTCAGCGAGTCCTGCAAAGGATAACTACAGGATGAACCGCTACAAGAACAAAGCGCTTAACCTGGAGGAGATGCGCCGGAGGCGAGAAGAGGAAGGCATTCAGCTGAGGAAACAGAAAAGAGAACAGCAGGTAATATTTCGCTTAAGTCCTGTCTCGGTGGGCGCCAAGCTCGTGTAAGAAGTGATACCCATCCTGTCCAGGCGTTTTTCATTAATTCTTCACTAGGTTTTGTTTCCTTCGCTGATCTCTGAGAAGAGATCGACTCGAAATATGCCATGTTTAAGTAGGAGATTTGAGAGTCCACAGCTTTTCCTTTACACTAACTGCTTTGCTGACCTGCTATGCTTACTTACCTCACCATACTTCCCATCTGCGTTTTCTGCAGCTGTTTAAAAGGAGGAATGTGGAGTTGCTGAACGAGGAAGGAGGAATGTTCGACAGCCCTCTCATGGACGCTTACGTCAGCTCCAGCACTGCACCAGTAAGTCCCAACTATTGCCAACACCATGCCTGTAAATTTACTGAACCTGTAGTAATCCTGTAATAAGAATAGAACTATTTCATAGCTGCTTTATGATTCATTATTGAGTCAAAACTATTTTATTTATTTTTTATTACATTTTTGTTTGTTTTATTATAACGATTTAATTAATTAATTTATTTTTAGGAAGGGGTCATAACGAGAGACATGGTTGAAATGCTCTTCTCAGATGATCCCGAACTGCTGCTGGATACCACTCAGAAATTCCGCAAACTACTGTCTAAAGGTATCCATAATGGCTCGTTAATTAAAAATTTGATTGAGTTCTCAATTTTGTTTGGTTAATGAGGCATTGGTTTATTTTCTATAAAATAAGTTTTAACTTCACATCCCAAATGGGCAAAAATGTGTTTGTATTTAATAAGAAAGCAATGTTGTTAATTGACTATCTTTTTGAATAACGGTTGTTGGAGAGTGTCCAGTATCAGTGCTTTGTAATCAGTCAAGCTAATGCATTAGGTTTTCCACCACACGTTGGCGGAGTGCTTAGCACACTGTTGTATCTTGATATATCTATAGATCTCTGTTAAAAGCAAGAAGGTCACGGGTTCAATTCCCACCAGGGTCTTTCTGTGTGGCGTTACCATGTTCTTCCTGTGCTTGCGTGGGTTTTCCCCGGGTCCTCCCACCTCCAAACACAGGAGGGCATAGGTGAATTGTCTACTCTAAATTGTCCATAGTGGTGAATGTGAGTGTAAATGGTTGTCTGGCTTTAAGTGTTGTCCCTGTGATAAACTAGCGACTGTCCAGGGTGTACCCCCGACTCACGCCATAAGTAAGCTAGGATAGGATCCTGCATCCTAAACAGGATAAGTGCTAAGACAATGAATGAATTTTAAAAGAGAGTGAGTGAATGACTCTAGCTGCTGTTAACCAAGTTATTCAGTTAAAAGAACAGTGCACGTGCGTCTCAATAAATTAGAATGTTGTGGAAAAGTTCATTTATTTCAGTAATTCAACTCAAATTGTGGAACTCGTGTATTAAATAAATTCAATGCACACAGCCTGAAGTACTTTAAGTCTTTGGTTCTTTCAATTGTGGTGATTTTGAAATGTGGTCGCCACATTTAACGAAAACCCATTAATCTCAACAAATTAGAATACTTCGTAAGAACAATAACAGAATTCTTAGTGAATTGTTGGCCTTCTGGAAAGCATGTTAATTTATTGTATATGTTCTTAATACTCGGTAGGGGCTCCTTTTGCTTTAATTACTGCCTCAATTTGGTGTGGCATGGAGGTTCAGCTCATCTGCATTTTTTTGGTGTCTTGTCATTTTCCAATTGACAATACCCCATAGTTCAGGCCAGTCAATTACACCAAAACGATGGTCATTTTACCAACTTTTGGTGCTTTCGGCAGCTGGGGTCAAGGCATCAAAAGCCACCACACACAGACGTGTCAAGGAATTTGGCTACAGTTGTCCTATTCCTCTTGTTTAGCCACTCCTGAACCCCAGACAATGTCAGAGGCGTCTTACCTGTGTTAAGGAGGACAGATGGACTGTTGCCCCGTGGTTTAAAGTCCTCTTTTAAGATGAGAGCAAGTTTTGTATTTAATTTGGAGATCAAGGTCCTAGAGTCTGGAGGAAGGCTGGAGGAGAAGCTCATAACCCAAGTTGCTTGAAGTCCAGTGTTAAGTTTCCACAGTCTTTGATGATTTGCGGTGCAATGTCATCTGCTGGTGTTGGTCCACTGGGTTTTTTGAAAACCAAAGTCGCTGCACCATTTGCCAAAACATTTTAGCACTTCATGCGTCCTTCTGCTGACCAGCTCTTTAAACATGCTCATTTCATTTTCCAGCAGGATTTGACTCTTGCCCACACTGCCAAAAGCACCAAAAGTTGTTTAAATGACCATGGTTTAGTGCTTGACTGGCAAGCATACTCACCAGACCTGAACCCCATAGAGAACCTAAGTATTGTTCAAGTTCAAAGTTTATTTGTCACATGTACATTATACGTGGTACAACATACAGTGAAATGCTTTGATGACTAACTGAACGTTTGCTGTAAGGGGGGGGAGTTGCATCTAAATACTATTAACAGTGTGTACAGAAATTACAAATGTACATCTATATGCAGTATGTATGACAATATATATAATAATGATTATAGTAATAGATACTGGTAATAATAATATAATATACTAAAAATAGTGTACCAAGAGTAACCTACTATAATATACTATGCTATGAATATGTATTGTACGGCTACGATTCTGTACATGATGTTATACGTATACATTGTATAAACATGCTATACTGTAGATGTACAGTTTGCTGTACATTTGTATATAATGTTATAGATATACAGTGTTAATACATACTGTACTGTAGTGTACGTATATATTTTGTGCGTGTGTGTGTGCAAAAGAGAGAATCAGGAGATGAAGGAAAGGGAAAGGGTGGGAAGCGAGAAAATCCAGGGGAAGGGGAAGCAAGAGCAAAAGTAGAGTCCTGATGTGTGTTTATATTATGAGATGTAGCTTTGATTGAGGGCACGGACAGTTTGCGGAAAGAAACTCTTCCTCATTCTCTCTGTGTTTGCTTTTAAGAAGCGTAGACGCTTCCCTGAACGTAACAGAGAGAACAGTCCGTTGTCAAAAGGAAAATGAGAAACAATAGATAATCACAATTAAAAGAACCAAAGTCTTAAAGTACTTCTAAATTACTTTCCCATAAACGGTACGCCTCTTTGTGCTTTGTTCCCTTGTTTGTTTGTTCATTTAACTTCCCCTCTTCTTGCTTCTTGCAAATGTGCATGTTCCTAAGCAGTTCCTGTTCTTATTACGCAGAACCGAACCCACCCATTGACGAGGTTATCAGCACTCCAGGAGTCGTAACCCGATTCGTAGAATTTCTTGAAAAAAGCACCGATTGCACATTGCAGGTAAAAAAAAAAAAAATGCAGGGTCCGTTTCTTCACCCCCTCATTCTGTTCCGTGCTAACGCCCGTATTTGTGTGCAGTTTGAAGCAGCGTGGGCACTGACCAACATCGCTTCCGGAACGTCTCAACAGACTAAATTTGTTATCGAGGCAGGTGCAGTGCCTGTGTTTATCCAGCTGCTCAACTCCGAGTTCGAGGACGTCCAAGAACAGGTACTGAGGTTGTGACCGACGGACGAATGCAGCATTTTGGTAGCATGCCTGTAGTCAGTGTCCGTAATGGTCTGTAGAGCATTAGTTGGATGGGTGCCAGAGAAGCTGCAAGACCAAAACAAATTCCCTTAATCATATTGAAATGAGTTGCAAATGAGGATTGGGCTAAATGCAAACGTTAAAACTTGAATAAATTTTTTTTTGTTCTCCAACACTAATTAGAATTTGAGTTTTTGTTTACTTTTCAAAAGACAAATCGTTACGTACTGAACAGCTGCTATAGGAATGGATCGGCATCTTGGTTATAAAATCAGTCACTCATGCACCAGTGCATAACGTTTTGCAAATCCAGGTCCAAATCTTCAGTTAATTGTGCATTCGGAGATGCTTATCTGCTCACTACATTTGTAAATTGTGACTCGAGTTACGGTAGCCATCCAGTCAGCTCAATTACCCTAACTAAAGAGTGCTTACTTGTATCTCAGCTGTTTTGCAGCATTAAATTGTGTCTATAAATGCATAAATAGTGACATTTTACTGTTATTTAAATATTACCAAAGACTATTCGTGTTCAAATGATTGAGTGACTTCTCATGATCGTTTCAGGCGGTGTGGGCATTAGGGAATATTGCAGGAGACAGTGCCATGTGCAGAGACTTTGTACTCAACTGCAATATCCTTCCACCACTGTTAATGTGAGTGTTGTATTACTGTGCCCAATTGATCGTCTTAAAAAAAAATTTCATGGATTATTTAAGTGCCTTTACGTTGCCATCGCCTAACGGATTTATTCTTGTCCTCCTAATTTAGGCTTCTGACCAAATCAACTCGCCTCACAATGACCAGGAATGCCGTGTGGGCACTGTCCAACCTGTGCAGAGGCAAAAGTCCACCACCAGACTTTGAAAAGGTTCATGTGTTTCACTCGTTATGATGCAATTACAAAGACGCAACTGTTCCATGCAACGCTTGCTCAAATCAAGTTCAAGTTTATTTATTGGTTCAAATTTCCCTGTTTCAGAATGTAGTAAAAGTTCCTTTCTTGTTTTGACCAGTTTGAACATGAAGGTTGAAGATTTCTTTTTTTCCTAAGTGCTCAGGCTGTATTCCATATCCCACCAAATTCGTCGAGCTGGACAGGAGGTTCAGACAAAATGATCACTTCTCATTAAATTCACAAGAAATAATCTTGCATATTAATTGTTTGGCGGAGCAGTTGACCTTTAGTGGATCGCAAGATTTATTTAATAATACAACTTTATATTGAGTTGCTTTAGTACTCGAACACACAAAAGGAAAAATGTCACAAAATCAGTCCTGGAGTTAAAGTTTAGTCCAATCAGGTCTTTGAGTCTACTAGAATATAAACCCAGCACATCATGGTAATATAAGCTTTCTGTTACAAAATATTTCTCTAGTCTGTATTTATTTTTTTTCTCAAATTTTTATTTGTGTGCTGTGCAGGTGTCTCAGTGTCTGCCTGTACTGTCCCGCCTGCTGTTCAGCAGCGATCCCGATCTGCTGGCCGACGCTTGCTGGGCCCTGTCTTACCTCTCGGACGGACCCAATGAGAAGATCCAGGCAGTGATCGACTCAGGAGTTTGCAGGAGACTCGTTGAACTGCTCATGTAATGCGTTTAAAGTTGGTGTCCTTGCAGTTTAGTAGTTCTCTATTATGGAACATGATGTGATAAAAACATTTTTTTTCTTCATTTTTCCAGGCACTCTGATTATAAAGTGGCTTCCCCGGCTTTGAGAGCCGTTGGGAACATTGTCACTGGAGATGACGTTCAAACACAGGTGGGTGTGGTTTTGGGTGTGGTTAGGGGAACTGTTGCATTGGTTTTAACCTCTCGTGCTCTCTCTCTCTCTCTCTCTGCTTTGTTTAAGGTGGTTCTGAATTGCTCGGCGCTCCCCTGCCTTCTTCACCTGCTCAGTAGTGCAAAGGAATCCATCAGGAAGGAAGCTTGCTGGACAATCTCCAATATTACAGCAGGAAACCGAGCTCAGATCCAGGTACACATACCGCACTTCAAATGGTGTTCAGGGGGATTCAGAGGATTAAGTAAACATTTTTAAGTTAAGAATCAGATTAGATACAACATACTCCTAAGGAATATAGATACGATAATACAGTATGGAGCATTTTGTGTATGAACCAGTGGACCTTAGCAGGTATCCCTAATCTATAAGTTTTTATTTTTCCTTAGACTGTCATCGATGCGAACATCTTCCCCGTGCTAATTGAAATCCTCCAGAAAGCTGAATTCCGCACTAGGAAGGAAGCCGCATGGGCCATAACTAATGCCACGTCAGGCGGCACGCCTGAGCAAATCCGGTAAACTCTATTAAGCAGTATTATTTGTATTTTTTTATGGTATTGTAAACTTTGTTGTTAATTTGGTACGGCTTTTATTTAAGGAGTCAAGAAGCATTTCAACCATATATAGCTCGCAAGTCCAGTACATAGTAGCGTTGTTACGATACTGTAATTTCTTCGATACGATACCTTGAAAAATATCGATTTACGATACTGAAAAAACAAAACAAACTGACACTTAAGGTAGAAAATGTTTTGTTTTTATTTTAAAGATGAATATCTCGCACCTCTAGAACGTGACAGAGGTATAAGAGAATGTCTGATTTAATAAACCTATTTTTGTTTCTTTTTAGATCTTTCATTTAAAATGAACTGAACCATATAACTAATATTCGACTTACAGTTAATGGTATTAGATATTTTTTATACTTAACACATGAGTTAACATCAATTAATTTAAAAAAATGACTTCTAAAACATGTATTAATCTTAATATGGACAAGTGATAACCATTGTACTTTTATTAAGTAATGTTATCCAATATTAATAAATACTGTAACGCATGTATTTCTAATTGGTAATTTATGTTGGTTAATACATTAAATTTTTGATTCAAGTAGTCATTGCTAAATGCACGTAAATAGTGATATTAATAGTGTTATTCGCGCTATAGTAAACACGGATGCGCAAAGGTTGCGCGCATCAAATACGAAATCAAACCTCACTAAACGACATGAGGAACGATCAGCAACGATACTGCGCACATCTTGGTTAATATTTCACTAATGTTAAAATGAGAGCAGTTACCAGCCTCTCAAAATCCTTCATATGTCTGTCTTTCAGGCGCTTTGCTAAGTTAGCGGTGTTGGCACCTTTTGTTAGCACTGCTTTGTAACAACGCTTGCACAGTGGCTCGCTTGTGTATTTTGCCTTTCCGTGTTCATTTGCCCAAAATCCGAAATTAGTTCGACAGCACTCCAGCTATGGTGTTTTTCAACCAAAGACGGTCGCCGTTCCGCACTCGACACCTTCCTCGCTGACGCTATTTAACCAGAACAAATGAGACGAGACAGAGGCACTGCAGTCGCGTGTGTTGTGTGACAACTTGCTGATTGACGGAAGGGAGAGAGTGAGAGCACCAAAGCTAGGCTGATATCAGTGCATAGATACTTTGGGAAATGAGTATTGGTACTGTTGCGTATGGTTCAGTATCGATATTTATCAAATTATTAATATTTTTGACAACGCTAGTACATAGGACCATTGTGTGTTGAACAACAGGATTTTTTTTTCTGCTGTTTAATTTGGTATTTCCTTGTTTATCCACTCTGACTGGATATCATGAATTAGGTCTTCTAAGGCAATCTATAGCGCGGCGCTTATAATCCAGTTGCCAAATAGATACATATGAGCTGCCTGATTTTACTACATTTCTGTTCCCTTAACGACAGCAAGCACGTTTGTCTTGTCGTATGCTTTGCCTTATAATAGTTATTGCAGATTACATGGACCAAGCAAAGCGTATACCAGTATCAAGTCTTTTATATTCTTAAACCCTGCTGGACAGATTTAGGAGCATGTGTATACAGTGAATATTGTTTAAACCACAGTTTTCTATCCTAAATAAATGATGCTTCTATTGTACTTTGTCTTTTACACTGGCGTTCCTCTATGCTTTCTTTCTCTGTAGATACCTAGTGAATTTAGGCTGTATTAAGCCCTTGTGTGATCTGTTGACCGTAATGGACTCGAAGATCGTGCAGGTCGCACTCAACGGACTGGAGAATATTCTGAGACTGGGAGAGCAGGAAGCTAAGCAGAACTGCAGTGGCCTCAACCCTTACTGCAGCCTTATAGAGGAGGCCTATGGTAACGTGTTCCCGATTGTTTAAAATATCTATACAAATGTGCTTTTGTGGCGTCTCGTGCAACGGTCACGCACACAGCCTTAATAAAACGACTGGAGATCATTACTTTTCATTGAAAGCTTGCAGCATAAGCATCAGCCACGGTACTCCACAGTAACTCGTTCCAATGAAGAAGTATGGAATTACTTTCCATACTAGCTTGTGTTTGACACATTCATTTACATCTCAGCTTGTTGGCAGACCAAATCTTTGCTGAATCTTTGCTAAGTTGCAAGCCTCCCCGAATACCGTGGAGTTATTTGATTTTGTGTTATTATATCCTATGATCGCAAAAAAAAACCATGAAATTGTGGGGTGAGAAATTTATTTATATCATGACCATCATTTGGAATATTCTGCATTTCCTTCAGGCCTGGACAAGATCGAGTTCCTTCAGAGCCACGAAAACCAAGAGATCTACCAGAAGGCCTTCGATCTCATCGAGCACTACTTTGGTGTGGAGGAGGAAGACGCGGGTCTGGCTCCGCAGGTGGACGACAACCAGCAGCAGTACCTTTTTCCTCAGCAGGAGGCCCCCATGGAAGGCTTCCAGCTTTAAACAACCTCCCAACACTCTGTTAATCGCCGTACGATGTGTCCAGGTCCTTCCCATGCCCGTATTCGTACAGCAGGCAGTGTCCCGTGTGCCCTCAGTACATCCTCACAAGCAGATTAATCTAGAGCATTCAGGAGCTAGCGCGCTGCTTGCGGATGAGCTTTACCACTGTTTTCACTCATACAAGTCTTCAGGGGCTGGGTTTTTATTTCATTTTATTCTGTCTTAATTTAAGTGGATTGGCATTGGATATAAATATGCATATATTTTTGTTTCAGAAACTAGTTGCTGAGCACACAACAGCGTCCTATTACATCGGATTTTCTCTTGATTTGTTTGTCTTGGGGTTTTAATCCCACAATGCGCAGGAGTTTGGGAGAAACGGAAACCGTTCTTGAGATGATTTCATCGACGTGGCTTTATACTGAAACAAAAGTAGACCAATGTCTAAAGACGCACCACACATTTGTCCGAGGTTGTGCACTTCACAAGTGCTGATCATTGCGCTCTCGCTCTCCTGTTTCTTTCTCTAATCTTTAATCAAACGTTTTGCTTTGGGCGTTCAAAACCGTGGGTGGGGTTTCCAGGCTAGTGGTCTTTAAAAGGTAGAATAATTAGTCGTCTTGAGTTTTGTGGTTTGCAGTGAGCAGAATACCTTTCGATTTTGTGAAACGCGTTCGATTTAATCCTTAAAAGACGCGCATGGCATAGGGCTCGAGTTTCCCAAGGCTTTGCCACAAGTTTGTGCTTTGGGGTACACAGAAACACGGCCGTTCTGCGTTCCCTTGAAGTTTGGGGTTTTTGGTTTTTTGTTCTTTTTCATTCAGTCACTGAAGCCTGCTAGTAGGTGGTACAGATCTTTTCAGAGTTGCTTGTTGTTTCACGTTTCAGTTTCGTCTCTCTCCTTGGTTTCTGAATCCTGGCCATTTTCACGATTGTACTCGAGCTTACACTCTCTGCTTGTTTTTAGGTGATTTTCATTATTGGTTTGATTAGTTCCTTAGGCTTACCGGCAGTTTGAAAAGCTGGCAAGGGATATAGAAATTGTTTAAAAAGAAAAATGTATACAAAATATAGATATATACACGCGCGCACACACACACACACACACACGAATATAACGCTATATAATGTATGTATATTGCAGACGTCTCGTACACACAGAACAACACGAAGACAACTGCTTCTAGGACGTTTTGTTTCAGCTTTTCGGCATTCACTACACTACGCATGACCGCACAAAGGATCAATAACGGCGAATAACGAATGCGTAAGAGACTGCGACTGACGGATTGTCTTGTGAATCAGCGTGAGGATATTTCGGTCGCTTCGAGACATTTCCGTGAGACTTTATGGTAAATATAGTTTCGATGAGGAAAGTGCTAGAAGTATACAGACCTATAGAACATGTTTGTCATTACCGTTAAACATTTCGGGGCGATTTATGAGTGGCGTCGAGGGCAATGTGCAGGCGTCCTGATGTATTAAATAAATCTTAAGTGTTTAAGCTGAATAGGAGTAAAATCGTGCCTGAACCTAAATTTTACTACACCATCCTATTATCCTCCAGATGTTTTTGTTTGTTTTGTTTTTCCCCTCTGAAAGCTACTTTTTGACGGCTTTTTTATTAAAAAACAAAACAAAAAAAAAACCTTTTTACATTCTTACGCTGGTTTCTCTAGTAAACGATGACATTTCATCCAGGCATAATTTGAGGATGATCCAAGCATGACTAGTGTTTCTAGCAGAACATTTAGCAAAAAAAGAAAGAAAAAAAAAAAGTGGTCTATAATCAAACGGGAAGGAAGCGTTTGAGCCGGAGTTTAAGTGCTGCGTGAAAAGAAATATTTGCTTGTGTTCTCTCTTCTCTTTTGGTAGGTCTGCGCCGCTCTTCTTGTTTTTTTTTTTTTTTTTTTTTTTTTTTTTTTTTCTATATATACCATTTTCCTGTGCGTGGTGCATGAAAATGTTAGCAGTGTCCCGTAAAGTATCCTTCAGCCTTTGTAAAAAAAAAAATAATAATAAATAAATAAATAGAGCAAAACATTTTTCAACTTTGTTAATCCGGAATTTAAACGTTACACTGACAACATCTTAAAGTAAAAATCCACCCTGAACATCTATAAATAAATGGCAAATCAGTTGATCTTGAGTGTAATCCAGTGAGTTACTTTACATGTCTTTCATGGACATCCTTTGCTGTTTTTTGTCTACCTTGTGATCGTAGTGCAGTAGAAGTTGGTTCTCTAGATTGAGACCGATTCAGTGACGCTTTCGTTCTTTAATCTGCGCGTCTCTCAGCTCTCTAGAGCGTCAACTGCGCTGCTTTAATGTCGCCGTCGCCCGTCACTCTACATCATGCATGCGGATAAGTAAGTCCAGACTTAACGGTCTACTTCTCGACTGCTCCTCTATGCTTCTCTTTAATATGATGTTGAAGATCAGTGGAAAATGAGAAGCTCTTGAATTGTCGTTTTTCTAAGCATAGTGATACACTTTGTGTTTGAGGTCGTTGGCCAGCGTGGGCCACTTTCGCAGCTTTTGATCCAAATTCTGAGAATTGTTTCACGGTTGCATCATCATTAAATTGAAGTAGTCAAACGTAACTCGGAGGATCTTTAAACAAGGTCATAACCTCTTGTAATACCTAAAATAGCAAGTTCGTTACGTAACTAGGTTTAGAATCGCTCGTTGCTCATAGTCGAACTTGTTTTAATTAGATAAACGTTTCAGGGTGGATTTTTCAATCGAGTGCAGGTTTTTCTAAACGGATCATTCTGTAAAACTTTAGTTACAGCTGTTGCTCAGGTAAACAGCTCAATTTATCAACTGCGAAAGAAAAGTACGATTTATTTAGCCGTAAACGCCGAACAAGCTCGGGGGAAACGATGGATTACAGATGTTTCGCTTTTTGCCGTGTGGAGCTTTATGTGGGGGACAGTCAAACTACTCGATCTGATTTGGAATGCACTTAAATGGATTCTGCAGCTGTGTGTACATGTGTATATTAAGAGTTTAGTGTGTGTGGGGGGGGGGGCTAAGGCTAATCAAGTGTACATGTGACTTTCCTTTGTCTGCAAGACTATTGGTGGGCATAGAGAGCTTGGGCCTTATCAGTGGCTCATGACACAAATTAAATAATCAAATTCATTTCAAGCTAAAAAAAATAATAGTAATGCACTCCTTTTCACTAAAGTGCCAATCAGACCAATGAAGACTGGTAGCTGATGATGTATATCAATACATCTGATGCATTGTTTTGTTCTTTATTTCTTTACTTACTTGAATGTGCACGCATTTGTGCAGATGTTGCTGCTCTTGTTATTTTCATATCTTTATAGTTAATCACGTAAAGGAGGTTTTATTCTCTCGAGTTGTTTCTGTAGACATGTTACCGTCTGCTGTTTGTACACCAAATTGGTAAACAAAAAAAAAGCCTAAATTGAAATGCTAATTTAATTTAAATTATGCTAGACACATTTACCTTATTAAATGTGTTTTTCCCCCTCGTTGCTTTGCTTTGAATTCATATTCAAAAGTACACGTTTATATTCGGATTCAAATACCACAATAGAAATGTTCTTTTTCTTTCTTTCTTTTTTTTTTTTTTTTTCCCCTACAACGTTGTGTTTCTTGTTTCTACAATTTCACATTTTTATTCTATTGCAGTGGGTAAGCAATCAGGTCTTCTCAACTGCTGGAAAAAATTTCTCGTTTTATTTTCATGGAAGGAAATGTAGGTGGCGCAATCGCCTGCACCAGCCAGTCCAAAATCCGCCACGTACAGGAAATATCAAGCTTCAATTTAGCCTCAAGCATGTCCATTAGGGCTTCGGATGGGATATATATATACCCACGTATCTATAGACGTGTGTGTGTATATATATTGCAGAATTTCCTGATGCTCTCCCTAATTAAACACTGACTTCCAAGAAGTGCAAAAATCCCTTAAGGCCACATTATGTACAGTCGTCGCTTTCTGGTCTTCCGTCCTAGATCTTGTAGATGAATATATCCTCGAGACTTTTTGTCTCCTCCAAACACGAAGCCTTATGCTTCGCTTGACAAAAATAAGGAAAAAAATCATAATCAAAGAAAAACAAAACAATGAAAAGGCAAACTTGTATGTTTACGATGCTTCATGTTTATTCCTATCGAACTGTCAGTCCTGGTGGAGTTTCATGTCGTCGTCCTGCAATTTTTCTTTTTTTTTTTTGTTAACGTATTTGTAAATCGGTCTTCGTCCTACTTTTGCCAACTCTTTACCCATGTCATACTGTGACTGACTTGACTTTACCGACCGTATGAATGAGCGACACGTGAAGAACATGTACATTAACAATGCTGTACAAATGTTTTAAAGAGATTTAAAAGGTTTGTCCAGAATACAGATAACATGCAAAAAAAAGAATAAAGAAAATCAAACATTGCACTGTCTGAGGTTTTTTGTTTCTTAGGTCAGTTGAAAGTGTAATAAAAGTAACCGACTGTAGCTCGTTTCTGTTTCAGACCCTGTCTTCAGGGCTGTAAATTCCATTTACAAAAATCTAAATAGTAGGGTGATGGTGGCGCAGCGGTATAAGGCTCTGGGTCAGTGACCAGAGCGTCGGGGGTTCAAGCCTCGCACCAGGCAAGCTATCATCATTGGAGCCTTGAGCAAGAATGTGATCCTATTTGTCACATACACATACATGCAGTGAAATGTTTTATTTTCCACATATCCCAGCATACCTGTCAGAATAC
>JAOUQX010000010.1:9895536-9905802 GCA_028566295.1 Liobagrus marginatus
CACACACACACACACACACACACACACACACACACACACACACACACACACACACACACACACACACACAGTGTGAAAGAGAGGGCTAGGAGGCATACATAAAAAGATGCGACAGATGCAGGAGACACTGTGTAAATCAGACAGCTACGTGAATGAGGTTCAGTGCTGGGCAGGGTGGAAAGTCAGCAAGGAAAAGTGGGAATAAAAATGAGAAAAAGGAGAGAGAGAGAAAGAAAGAAGAAAATCAAAAAAGTGACAGAGAGGCTACATGAAGTTTCTCGTCGCAGCAGCATTCGGTAAAGACACTTGGCAGTGTGTGTGGGAAGACGGATCTGTATTCTCTTCATTCAGCTCCCTCCCTTCTCCTTCCTGATAGGGAGTCTTGACGGGAGATGCCACAAACGACAGACTTCCAGAGATTAGAACTGAAAGGTTCAAGCTTTCACACACTGATGATTGCATGCACGCAGATGAAGTTGTAATTGCGTCTGTCTCCTTTATTAATCATTGTAATTGAATTCACAGCCTTAAAATAAATCCGTTCAAAATGTTGCTGCTGTTTGCAATTCTGATTGCATTCAGTTAAGACGTAGTAACTGTAATGTGACAGTGCAGGAATCTTTCGAAGAATAGAAGGGAAATCTCTTTAATACTCATTTATTTCAGCATCAAGATAGAGTAGCCATTTCCTTGCGACCCAGAGTTTCTTCCAGACCATTCCTCCCTTCTTTCCTCTTTCTCTCCACTCCCCATGGAGGAATGCGTGGAGAAGTAGTGGATCAGGATGCATGGCTCTTTGTGCCAATATCGACTGGGCTTATGTCTCTATCCTAGCAGCTGCTGGGGGTTATGGCAGGATTTGTGTTCTTGGATAATATGGAGACTGTGCTAGAAAGGTTTTGAAAATAAAGGTCATATATGAGTTGCTGCTTGTTTCTGGAATATTTGCATTCATTTGGTGTTTTTGAGCAATAAATGAATTAGGAAAGTTAATGTCAATGTTAATGCCTTGTTTGGAGTAAGCTTTAAAAATAACTCGGGAATATTTTATGTAGGCACAATGTAAGCCAGCTTTAACCGATGTGAAGTGTTCCCAGACTTCCGTGATCACTTCGCACTGATCAAATCAATCTCTGAAATTCATAACTAGTTTCATTCAAGCCTAAATCTCTTTCAGGACTCTGTAAAAACACCACGTGTCTGGAACTGTTCCTGCCAGGCCAAGCGGGTACAGCAGTGCCCCATGTAATCCGCCTAGAATCAGTCATGGCAAGCCAAGACAAGCCAAGCCAGGCGCTCTATGTAATGCCACCAATAGCCCTATGTCCAACAAGTAGGTCTGTTCAGGATTACCCAAATATCCCCAGCATAACAGGGCTCCTTCCTGAACATCAACATGGCCTAAACCTTATTCCCAAACGCTCGGATCTGTGCTGTGGCTGGGGCTGGGGCTGGGAAATGACTAAACCCAGCCTCTCAATAGAAATCATAGAAACCCCCCACATTAATCATTATCATATAACTTAAACTATAAAGTGAAATGATCATTGAGCTTTCTAAAGTATTTCTACTCTCTTTAGGGTTAGGATTAAAATCAACAGACTATGGATTCCAGACCTTCTGCTGTCGGTTATCTCTCTATTATCACACAACAGCTACGAATCAAAGATGGTGAGGATTAGCTCAGGATTCCAGTGAAACACATGAAGCAGGCCAACAACACCTTTTTATTTATTTTTGTTTTTCAATTTTATTTGAACCTGTGATTGACAGGTGAGATTGACACTCATGGCATCTTTCGCACAGAGATTTTTCCCTCTTCGGCTCATTCACCTTTACGTTTATGGCGTTTTTTTGGGCTAAATGTTCTTATCAAGAGCGACTTACAGAAGTCCCTATTGATGAATACATTGATACTGGTACACCAGCTCACTCATCTTTATAGAATGCATTCTTAAATTAAAAATCATCAAATAAATAACCTTACATAATCCTTATTTAGAGAATATGTGAACCATTCCAAGTTTTCTGTTGCTGTCAGGCAGCATAATTAATCTGGGAAGAGGAGACATGTAAAGGGCGACAGGAAAACGATGGATTACATTCACATAGGGTCACTTCCTGTGGGAATGGCAGTGACACTCAATGGGAGCGCTGGCTGTCATGGGAAGCTTTGCCGGGTATGAATGTTGAACGGACACTCCTACACGCTCTCTCTCACTCTTTCTCAATGACCTCCCCCCCCTTTTGCCCAGTCTCTCTATGACCCCCTGCGTTCCACTTTTTTTCATTCCTCTCCCACACATTTTGTCTGTTAAATATCTGTCCCTCTATATTTCTCTTTGCCCCAGGCTCCTTCTCTCTCCCCCACCCCCAAACATTTTCTACCCTGGCCCCCTTCCTGGAGGCTTGAAAAAGGTCATGGGCCTTGTTTAGCCTACGTGGAATTTCACTTCCTAAAGAATCTCAGTCATGCAGACGTGCACAGAGAGACGAGCTTGCGTTCTCCACCTGATGTTGTTTCATGTGTTAGGGAAGTTGAAGGTAGAGTCACCACCATTTGCTTTAGCTCAGCAACAATGCTGCTACTTCTTTCAAAAATAATATAAGCCCAACAGTGCTTGCTATAAATCATGTACAGAAATGGGCCTTTTTTTTTATAGTGCAAGAACATTTGGAAGATTTCTTTCTTAAATTCATGGAGAAAAATGGCACAAAAGGAGGAGATATTAAATTTTTTTCTTCCCCTCAGCAGTGCCAATGCTGAAAACTAATTCAAACAGTACACACTCATTAGTTGAAAAATAATACTCAGGGATATTTGTCTTGCCGCAAAAACTATTCAGTCCAACACTCTATAGGTGTATACATTCCTATTTGCCTAGACAGCCTTGTGTTTTTGTTCTCCTCTTAATTTCTTTCATTAGAACCATTTCAGCAGCCTAGGATTCTTCTTCCAATCAAACCATGTCTTCGATGTAACTTGCTTTGTACCAGATTTTTCAGTGCAGTAAAAAACATTATTAAAGTTTATTGGTCACATGCACATCATACAGTGAAATTGTTTGATTCTGCATATCCCAGCATACAAATTTGAACTCTGGGGTCAGAGTGCAGGGTCAGCCAGAACAAACAGTGCCCCTGGAGCAGGTGAGGTTAAGGGCCTTGCTCAAGGACCCAATGACAGTGGCTTGCCTGGTGCGGGGCTTGAATCCCTGACCCTCTGATCACTGACCCACAGCCGTATACCGCTGAGCCACCACCACCAACTTAATTTATAAACTTTGTATTGCTCTGTTTCATGACTTTCTGAAAGCAGAAGCTGGTAATTGTGTGCTCTGTTTAGTCATTGACTGAGCGTACAGAAGCTAAAAAGACAGTAGAGTGACTTTTGGATATTTGGAATGTTAAATAATTGAACCGCAAATCACAGATTTTGTTGCTTTATGGAATACACTAATAGTTTCAAGTGGGTTTTTGGTTCTTTTTCCAAATTCTTGGTTGTTGTTTACGCTTGAGGTGAATCACAGATTTGGTCAGATGCTTTCATCTATTAGTCTTACAAATAAATACACTAACAACGTAGTACTATTTTCAATTTACCAGTTTTTTCTATACAGAACATATTCCCAGCATCCCAATGGACATCCCAATAATCCTATTACAATCTGTTACAGACTGTGTGAACCGGTTGTTAAAATCCGGTTCCCAGCATCTGATTTCAGAGATCAACATCCATAGTTTAACATTGAGATTTTACGGTTTTGACCACTTGCTATAGCGACACCGGAGAAGCCTGAAAGCCACGCTGTCTGTTTATTCACCTAAAGCAGCACTTAACACGGAGATGTGGAGCAGACTTAATGTGAATAAAAGAAAACCGCTAACCACAAAAACAAACGGATCATTGTAAAAGAACAGGCAACATGAAACCTGCAAAATGTTATTTTGTGCAAGTCATATAGTTTCCTGCCTGCTCCCATGCTCTCGTTACATGCTTAAGTAAATGGCATTGATATCTCGTCTGTGAAAGAACACCACAACGCTGCGTTCTGTTAATGAGTCAAAAAGATTTTTATATTCTGGAATTAAGTCATGTGGATGGTAGAGGGCCCTTTTTTGTTTAGGAGTGATTTTCATGCACAGATATTTGTCATTTACATTTACCAGACACCTTTACCCAGAGCGACTTCTAACTGAGCAGTTGAGAGGATAGCAGTGGCAGCCTGTGGGTGCTGGGAATCGAACCCACGATCTTCCAAGCAGCAGTCCAACACCTTAACCAATGAGCTACCACTTCCCCAGTTATAGTGCCTATTAATTGAATTTTTAATAATAATAATTTGATTATTAAATATATGAAATGACAACAATTAGTAAGAGCCAAACCACCTCCAACACCCTGAATACAGGACGCCCGCAAGGTTGCGTCCTTAGTCCTCTGCTCTATTCCCTCTTTACATATAATTGTGTGTCCTCTCACAACTCCACTGCTCTCATCAAGTTTGTAGATGATACAGTGGTGATGGGCCTCATTCCGAACAATGATGCAGCTGCCTACCTTGATGAAGTGGACAGTTTAACATCATGGTGCCAATGTAACTGTCTAAATGTCAGAAAAGCCAAATAACTGGTCGTTGATTTCAGGAGGAAGCAGCAGCGGACCTACTCCCCATTGATCATCAGCGGGACCCCAGTGGAGAGCGTGAGCCACTTCAAATACCTCGGCGTGAACACCACCTCTGAGGATCTAATCTAGTCTGCTACATTCAGGCAGACACTTACGGACCCTGATGGCTAAAACGGAGAAGCTCAGGAGGAACTTCTTTCCTCAGGCCATCAGACACTTAAATGGTGGTACGTGACAAATAAAATCTTGAATCGTTCATTTCCATATGTACTGTTTTACTTCAAATCATATCATTTATGGGGTGTAAACACTTGAACTGGGTAGATGTAATTGAGGCATGATGTCTGGTTCTGATTTAAACACTGAGACTGAATTGATTGATCAGACTCAACACTCTGGTTTAAACTTTTTAGCTGAGCCACAGCATTTATTCATTCCTATTCGGTTCAACTTGTTCACTTTGATTTGATTAACTGATTAAAAGTCATCGCAACAGCAGTCAGATGAAGAATTTAAAAGTTTTCTAACCCTAATAATTCAGTCACTTTAAGCCGAGTAAATAAAGCGTAGCTTCCAGAGATTCTGTCCCTGAATCACACGGGTATATTATTCTAACTGGACCTTCATGGATAAATGTCCACTGATAGTAAGTCCTCTCTTGGGAAACTTTCAAGGCTGTAAAATGAATGTGTTTGTCAGATGATGCAAATGTTAGTAATGCTGATAATGATCTTATTGCATTCATCGTTCCTGGGCATTTTTGTCCTTCTGAGTAATCAGATCTGCAACCTGCACATATCTCACAGCAGAGCACTCATAACTATTGGCTTCCTGCACATACACGCCTACACCTTGTCAGCATGTCTCATTATCTCAGATTTACCCATGATTTCGATTTACCCCACAGAAGCAATACTAATAGAATAGACAAATGTAAAGGAAGATTGATAGGCAAGGAGCAGATTGAATAATGAAAGATAGGCTAGAGATCTAAAAGATAGATTGACCAATTAAGAGAAGGAAAAGATTTAGGGGATGAATGCAAATATATGAGGGTATCTCACTCTGAAGGTTATGTGTATGTGCAGTAAACAGGCATGGATATGTCCTTAAACAGCTGCTGCCAGAGCGAAGGTCACCATAGGTGAGTTTGGATTCTATGCCTGCTGTGACCTCATTATCCATTGGCAGGATCATCTCTTCTTCTTTCACTATATTATCACTTTTGAAAACGGCTTTTTCCTCTTTTTCCTTTTTCTTTGCTTCCTCTAATTTTTCCTCAATATATCAATCCCATATCATCCAACCCTTGTTTCATATTGTTTGCTATCCTATCTCATTATATCTATATATACATATACATATACAATACATATAGTTCTTGAAATTAACTGAATATGATGAATTGAATATCCTATCTTATCCTATCTTATCCAATCCTATCTTACAGTAAACTTTCCTTTCTTTTCTTTTCTTACATCATCCATACCTTTTTATTCCTTAAACTCACTGAACTCCTGCAGCCGTAACACACTCCACCATGCCCTTAGGTGTTGGGGCGGTGCTTGGGTCTCCCTCTTTACTGGTAATGGACCTGGGAGTCTCTGGCAGGCGCTCTGGCGCAGGTTCAGGGCCTATCTGAGGCTAGGGGGTGTCTACAGGCCCGCCCTGGGGCTCATGAGCAGTTTCGGGGCCAATACTAGCCGTCGGGACGAGTTCGGGGCCAGTAAAGGGCTGAGGAGTGGGTTCGGGCTGTTACTGGACATGGCGGCAGGTTTAGGGTGCTGGGAAGGTGTCTAACATTGGGTCAGGGCTGACAGCTGGGACCTCTGGTGAGAAAGAGAGAGAGAGAGAAAAATCAGGTGACAGAGCCTCTGGTGTAGATGGCACAGGTGACAGACTCTCCGATGCGGGTTCTTGGCTGCTGCTGTGCTCCCGCTCCGTCTCCACTATCGCTGGCCGTGCCCTGGAAGACCTTAGCAGAGAGATTAGGGTGTGGTGTTACAGCTCATACCTTCTGGGTGCTAGCTCGGTTCGGTACGGCTTCAGACCGAGCCAGAAAAGCGCCCCTGTTATTGTGGGATATATTACTATTATCGGGTGGGATATATTACTGTTAGCAGATAGGATATATTACTGTTAGCGGGTGAGATATATTACTGTTGGTGGGTGGGAAATATTACTGTTAGCGGGTGGGAAATATTACTGTTAGCGGGTGGGAAATATTAGGCAGCAAGTTAACATTTTGTATTCAAAGTTGATGTGCTAGAAGTAGAAACATTCGGCGAACGAAAGGATTTGAGCGACTTTGACAACGGCCAAATGGTGATGTCTAGATGACTGGGTTTCTCCAAAACTGTTGGATGTCCCAGTATGAAGTAGTCAGTATCCATCAAACGTGGTCCAATGAAGGAATAGTGGTGAACCGGGACCTCAGAACTTACAAGACTTGATCTGATCTGCCGCTAACATCTTGGTGCCAGATACCACTGCACACCTTCAGGGGTCTAGTGGGGTTCATGCTTCGTCGGATCAGGGCTGTTTTGGCAGCCGCAATATTAGAAAGGTGTTATAACGTTATGCCTGATGGGTGCACAGTAATTCTTATAGTAGTTGATACATTTCATTTTTAATAAATGGCAAGCTTATTCCAGTCTCACATGTGGAGTAAAATTAAATTTTAATTCTCCTGTGTTAAAAGATAGTTTTTTTTTCTACCCACAAAAATACACACAAACACACATCCTTAATAAAAATGCTGACATATAAATATACGTGTTTGTGTGTATAGACAAAGCGTGTCAAAATACACAAAAGCAACTCGACAGAGCACACATAGAAATGAGTTTGAATGAGCCTGAAACACACACACTTATGGTCAGAACTCAATGGACAGTTCTGGCGTGGGCCTGTTAGTAGTAGAGAGCTACTGTACTGCCTTTTCAGCTGTGTAACACAATGAAATGAATCACTAGTACAAAAGTCCATTCATGAATCTCATTACTGATACTCACAACTGACACTGTTGGCACTGACCAAAAAATGCCTTGAGAAAGCATTAAGTGCTCTTTCTGGTATTGACCTTGAAGATGGACAGAGGAATGTGCAAACCGGCGCTTAATTTCCAGCTGGGCTTCAGGGTAAAGAAGAAACATGGATGCAGACACTGATAGAAATTTCGATTTCAAACACTCGTATTGGTACAGGAATTCATGTTGTCACTTACTTTCCACAAACAAAGGATTGCACTATGCAAAGGAAAATCCTTGAGACTTGTATATGACCCCTGTCCAAAGCCACAGGAAGTGATGCATAGCCAAACAGGAAGTAATCAAAAATAGCTTTTTATATTTATACTGCCTCATAACTCTGCCTTATTAATTACGGAAATCAAATAATTATAGACACAGCCACAGATTCAACGCAAAGCATTGTATCACTGTGTAGTTGATACACAGAGCTTGTTTTCTGTCAGCTGTTAATGTATCCAAATAGAATGGGCCAGAGAAGTTATTGATTATCTTCTCAAGCATGCTTAAAAACTTGTATTGCACCCAGAGTGAATAGTAATAAAATACTCAACCTCGTGGTGTTGTGGTTTGATTATTTTCCGATTAGAAAACACTCCAAAGTGTGTTATCTCCCTGACGCCACAGCAATTTATCAATAATTGCATGATTTTAATAATTGAATACCAAACCTTATTTAATTGTTCTATATACTAATATATTTTATTAGTTAAAGAGTTATATATCAGTTATAACTATGTAATAATTGTTTAACATCGGTCGCTCCTTTTCCAATTTTTTTTTCTCTACCTTTTGAAATTAATAAACCACCACCACCACCACCACCAACAAAAACAACAATAACAAACAACAGCTTGTGATATTATAGAGAACTCGATAAAATAATTCAATTTCAAAGATTTTCCAGAACTTTACAGCTTTACCGCTGAGTTTTATAAACAGTGTAGAGTAGAACAAAAGCACGTGAACATGATTTGCCCTGTGTAAGGGTGCTCTCGTGTTGAAAGGCTCACTTCTAAACGCGAGTCGGGAACCGTAGTACAAATTCAGCACAGGCGCAGGCTTGACAGGCATATTCTTTTATTATTGTCTACAGTACACCAAAACACCCGTCCTCTATCGAGGTACGTCTACTAATGATCAGCGTTGAGCAAGCTCAACGCATGACCCTATATACACACAACATAATTGGTCATTAACGTAACACAGGTGTGCCTACTTAGAACTAAGACATAAAGAACTTAACCTAAAGTGACCACAGGTGCGCAGGGTGACAATTAGTGCAGACTTGTGAACTTAAGACATGAACATAAACACAAAGAGCATGTGAAAACGAGACTTAAACGCAAAACACAATAAACGCAGTGCAGACATGCTCTTGGACGTGACACCCTGGAGCTGAAACTGCTTTCCGATCAGCTGTTATAGTTAATGAATAAAGTCCTTTCATCCAATCAGAGTTGAACATTTGAACTGTTTCTAGCTGTATTATAATAGTTTATATCTAAAGCAGTCCCTTCAGGTAGATAAGGAATAGTAAATAGATGAGCTCAGAGAGATATAAACTTTTAAACTTTATTTTATTGGTCACATGAGGGCAGACCTCTGCCATCAATTAAAGATTTTATCTATTTTAAGGTGGGAGGAAACCAGAGTACTCAGGGAAAACCTTTGCAAGTAGGTACAGTAAAAAATAAAATTCTTCTTGCATTGACTATTCCAGGTTTGTCTTATAATATATAGGGGTTTTTCCACATATCTGAAATCCCAATCAGTACTCAATACAATCATATCACAAAACTTCATTTATAAAGAACATTTTTCAGTAATAGAAAAAAACAAGTAGTAATGGGTAATAAGAGTTGAAAGGATAAAAAGACTTTGCCAAGATGGGATGAATTACTGAGCATATCTACTAAGTTCGGGGAAATAGCTGACAGTTTAATAAGCTGTTTTAAATCTCAACAGTCTTAATAGGACTTCAATAGGACAAAATGTGCAACAAGAGTATGAGTAATTCATTAAAAGAGAAAAGTAAGTATAACTATTAAACAGCATTGAGTAGCATCCGTAAATCAAGGCATCGAGCGTATTAAAGCAAATCGTCTACATAATATGACAATTTATGAGTCATTTTTGCTTCCTATCAACCTGCACATCCGTTCATCTGATGGCAAAACTATAACGACATGCTAAATAAGTACATCAAATAAAAAATTAGGGGGGAAATTAGAAATTCATTACGTCAAATGAGGAAATTTGCTGGAGCTAGACAAGATGATGCGTGGAGATATAAGACCAAAATCTCAGCAGAATCTTTTTTTTTGAGATTTATAATGACAGGGTTGATCTAAGTACATAGATTTAACATATTGAGTTCACTGTCCATTTTATTTATCAGCAGTCATCTAGCTGGAAAGTTGTGAAGCCGTGTTGTTGGTGTAAACCTTTTTACTAGAACAGCAAGACTTTTCAGCTTGCGCAGTAAAATAACCCATATATAAATCAATGCCTGGGCAAATGGCATACATGTATTTAATATATAAGATAATCTTTTTTTCCTGATGTATTCATGATTAACATTTCAAGTTCAGTGGATTACATTAT
>JAOUQX010000010.1:9935297-9948747 GCA_028566295.1 Liobagrus marginatus
GATAGATAGATAGACAGATAGATAGATAGATAGATAGATAGATAGATAGATAGATAGATAGATAGATAGATAGATAAGATACTTTATTCATCCCAGTGTTAGTCACATAATTTTGATGTTTTAATTTTTTGTCACTGCTATAAATTTTAAATGAATGCTTTTCATGCTTTATTTTTTCATTTATTTCACGAAGTTTTTTTTCTGTATATTTTCAATGTATAAAATATACTCGAATAGCATTATATATATGAAGGTTTATATATATAGGTTTATATATGAATAGAAGTAAACGGTTCCCCCTGGATTTGTAAATGGCAAAGATTAAACTGTATGCTTAGTGTCAACATGAAGATAACCCCTTGGATATGATCTGGATTTGTTTTTGTTATCTGAACTAAATTCCTCATCTCACAGCAACATCTGTAATGACTGTGTAGCTGTGAGTTTGCGTATACTAAATATTATCCTCTCAGCATTATGCATTTAACCTCGGCCATAGAAGGTGAATGGTGTAGCGTGAGGCAGTACAGACAGTGCCTATGCTAATGCCCATTCCCAGACCTCCTGACAGCATGCATTAGTCAAAATAAGGACATTACTGCCTTTATTACCGGGATGACGCGAGTGAAGGATAAAATGTGCTCTGCAAATTTATACAGTTTATTAAAAGAAGCGATTATTATTTCTGAATCTGATTTACACCACATTATATAGAGGGGCCAGATGGCTCAGCTGGTTTCCATGGATACCGGTAATGTTTAATATGAGCTTGGAGTCATGAAAGCATACTCATACATGAGACAAAAAAAAAAGCAAGATCAGTTTAACAATAGCAATTAAATACTGTATGTGCATCCATTTTCCAAAATCTGCCTCTATAAATACATAATAGGGGCGTTTATGGTAGAAAAGGGTTAGAGTGACTTTTCTATATATAATAATAATTAAAGGGGGGGGGGGATCGTGTACTTTTAAATAAAGTGACTGAAGAAACGCTTACAACCGTTTTCATTTCCTGCAATTTCCTCCATCGCGGAGCTCAGCTCTCACTGCTTTTTGTTGTAGCCTTGGGAAGGTAGATGGTTGCTGTCACACAGTCAGTGCTGTTTCTGCAAATTCATGTCCCGGCATGATGTTTTCCTACAGTCCTCTAGGGTAGGATGCACTGCTTTGCATATTTTATGTTTTGCCACTGTTATTTCCTGAGAGTACAGGAGATTGAAACATGCAGACTCATTGATGGCTCCCTGGTGAGGATGGAATTGCATCCTGTGCAATATGGACCAGGATGAAACTACATTATCTGTTTTGCTGCTAGCATTGGATCTTTCCTATCTTTAGAAGTTCCTTTATAGGCAAGTTGACTGAAGTTTTGTTAATACTATCCCTTATGACTATTCTGGAAATTGGTTTTAATGAATCTGTCTCTCATGCTAGGGGCAGGCTGGTGGTGGCTCAATGGTATAAGGCTCTGGTTCAATGATCAGAGAGTTGGGGGTTCAAGCCCCACACCAGGCAAGCCACCATCATTGGGTCCTTGAGCAAGGCCCTTAACCTCACCTGCTCCAGGGGTGCTGCTTGTTCTGGCTGACCCTGTGCTCTGACCCCTGCGTTCAAACTTGTATGCTGGGATGTGCAGAATCAAAGAATTTCGTTGTACTGTATGATGTGCATGTGACCAGTAAATGTAACTTTACTTTAGTATTTGGGCCTAATACTAAAGAAGCCTTGTGTAGAAAATAAAATAACTTCAGATTTTATGCATATGATCTAAATATATCACAATATATCACATGACATATGCACAATTGTCATGTGCATATTACATCTAAAATAACACAGACTGAGTCTGTACATTAACTACAGCAGCTGTATTCATCACGACTTTCAGCATAAAAAAAAAGTTGTAAGTCCAAGAAAATTTAGCGAATAATGCCATTTTGCTTCTTCTCTTGCAAATACACTGATCAGGCATAACATTATAACCACCTTCCTAATATTGTGTTCCTAATATTTCCTGGCAAAACAGGCCTGACCCATCAAGGCATGGACTCGACTAGACCCCTGAAGGTGTGCTGTGGTATCTGTAAGCAAGATGTTAGCAGCAGATCCATAAGTCCTGTAAGTTGTGAGTTGGGGCCTACATCACTCCTCAAGTGCTTCAATGAGCCTTGCCCCCCCCAACCCCCCTCTCCATGACCCTGTCACCGGTTCAACCGGGTTCCTTCCTTGGACCACTTTTGATAGATATTGACCACTGCATACCGGGACACCCCACAAGAGCTGCAGTTTTGGAGATCCAATTCAATCCATCAAGATTAGTAATATATATATGAGTCTTATACATAAGGCAATTTAAGACTGCTTGAGAGGTGCTCCAATGAGATAAATCGTAATTAGCAGTGTTTGGAATCAGTTAGTTAGCAACAGTGTTGAGCAAGTTACTCTGGAAATGTAATTAAATAAATTACTGATTACTCCTTGGTTTTCCCTGGGTACTCCGGTTTCCTCCTGCCTCCAAAGACATGTGACTGGGAATAGGTGAAATGGCTACTCTCAATTCAGAAATTCAGTGGAAGCAGGATTAAGAAAACAGTTCCTCGCTCCGGCATTAACAAGACCCACTAAACAACCCAGCTAACATGGAATGTTCCCACAACTTTCACTAACGTTCTTTAAAAGTTGTCTAAGTGCTAGGACAAGACATTTTTAATGAATGTTCATGGAGCTTTCTTATAACGTCTAAACTAGTTAATGCACGTTCTCATAACGTTGAGAGAAAACGTTCTTCGAACAATGTTCTTAAAACGTTCCTTATAACATTATTCGTACTTGATGAATGCTTTTATAATGTTGAGAGAAAACAATGTTCTTTGAATGGACATTTTGACGTTTATGGAGCATTAGAAATCGCGCTCCGAGAACGTTTTCAGAACGTGAATTTGTTAGCTGGGGTAATACCGACAAGGTTTTTTTTAAACTATCTTTTTGTTCCCGCAGCCAATGCTACATGATGGAAAACATTAAGCCCTGGGTTTGTAGAAGGAGATCAGGTAGATGACGTTGCGTGCGATGTGTGGGGAAGCTGATGCTGGGTGCTGAGCTGGAGGCGGTGGCGCCGGACGATCGTTTAGATTCCGGCGCCCGGATGGTGGAGTTCGGGGAAGGGGGTGGGGTGTCGCCGAGCACAGCGTGCGGCTAGCAGTAGAGAGATGACCTGGCTGAGGCTTTAAAGGTTTCTGTGATTGGTGTCGGAACCGGGAACAGCTAGCTGGCAGCTGATGCGCGCTCGATTGACGTGACCTGCCAGAATTAACCGGTGCTTGATTTAAAAAATAATAGCAACAGAAAAAAAATAGGCAGCTCACGGGTAAGTGGCGCTATGGTGGGATATTTTAAAAACAGGCCCGTGGGCTACTCATGTGGTCCTTGCGGTCTACCTGGTGCTTGCAGGCACCATGTTGGTGACCCCTGATCTAGTTATTTCTGAAAATTCTAATCATGAATTATAAAACTCAAATAAAGTTCTTATAGTATGAATGAGCGTAGAATTCATTAAAACTCTTGCAAAAAAATCCAGGTTGTAAAGAAAAATCACAAACAGGAAAACAGCAGGTCAGCAAACATCAAATCAATGACAAATCCAAATTGCAATGATCTGGAATCAAGACACGCTCAAAAGGGATGATCATACTGAATCGGTATATTTTTTACACAGGTTTTGTACACACAGATGACTCAATACTACACAGCGTAGTGTGTTGTTTATCTTTTGGGACGTGAGGGAATACCGGTATATTTAGGAGGGAGCATTTAACACTTCTGTAGAGTTCCAAACACTTGCTCATTGAAACTGTTGTATTGGAACTGCTGGATTGTAATCATTTAACACCTTACTAAGTCACTTTCACCTATCTAGATTGCATATACACCATATTAAAGGGGCACAGTGGCAGAGTGGTTAGCACTCCTGCTTCACAGCGAAAAGGTCATGGGTTCAATACCCACCCAGGGTCATCCTATGCAAAGTTTGCATGTTTGTTGTGTGGTTTTCCCCAGGTACTCTGGTTTCCACCTACCTCCAAAGACATGTGATTGGGCATAGCTGAAATGGCTACTCTAAATTGTCCATAGTAGTGAATGGTTGTCTGTCTCTAAGTGTTAGTCCTGTAATTAAGTGCTGATTGTCCAGGGTGTACCCTGCCTCACACCCTAAGTTAGCTGGCTCCAACACTGCTGACACCCTGAACAGGATAAGTGCTAGACAATGATGCTATATTGGCAAAGGTTTATGGACACTTAAACCATCACAATTTTACACAAATTACAGTTTCCCTTTCACTGGAACTAAGAGAGCCAATCACAGTTCCAGCATCACGATGCCCCTTTGTGCATAGCCTTCAAGTTCCATGAAGACATTCTTTAAGTTTAACCCTACTGAACAGCTTCGGGATGAACCTGAACTGCACCCCAGACCTCCTCACCCTACATTAGTGCCTGAACTCATTAATACTACAGAAGATAAATAAACAAATAAATAAACAAGCCACACACCATTATCTAGTGGAAAGTATTTCCAGAAGTGTGGCGGTTATTATGAGTAAAATATGAGACTAAATCTGGAATGTATGTATAGGATTTGATGATTAATGTATTGTTAGGAAGTGTAAATAATGAACACCATGATGGTGAAAATCGACCATTAACTGAATAGGCACAAAATTTTTGGTATAAATCTGGATCTTTGTTCCTGAGCATTAAATCTAACCTCTAAAAGTGGATTGGGGAAAAGAACTCACAAGGGCAGATGGAGCAGCGTCTAACAGCACAGATGGACAATTTTAGAAGTTTAAATCTGCAGCTTAGGTCTCTCATCTCTTATTGGAAAGCCTGGGTTCACACAGCACTCATTAACACACTAATCCACAGGTCTGTCCTCAGTCTGCAATAATAAAGTATAATAATTTCGAGAAATCGAGAATAAAGGTATTGAGAGGAAGAAACACCACCTTTATCTGATATCACCTCCGGCCTGCATGTAACTTTATAATGATAAACCTGCAGACAGTAACAGGATAAGACAGCTTAGCTAAATTAGCTGAGCTAATTAAAAAAAAAAAACCCTGTAATTTTAGACAAACTGCACAGTTAATGAGCCATGATGTGCACCGCACTAATCATATATTTATCATAGGAGTTCAAATAAACGCACCACTTAGTACATAACAGAACTCAAATCTGCTACGTTTTTTAACATGATGTTTGGATGGTCAAGCAGATCCGTTTTCAAGATTAAAGGTACAGACAGAAACTTAATACCAAAACAAGCTAAATCACTAACAGTAGTCTTGGACCTGCAGGGATCTCTGACAGGCAGGAAAGACATCTGTTCATCCTGGTAAACATGTCTAGCTCAGGACAGAGATGAAGGAAAAGAGGCCACAGACCTTATGAATAAGGGATGAGTCCAGATATAGACATAATGTTACTATTAGGTCCACTAGCAAGAGTTCTGTTTGAAAAATGAATGCTATTAATATTATAGTTTTTATTGAATGAAATTGAAATGAAAGTATGAAACTAAAAGTATTGGGACAGTGGACCATCACATCTATATGTGTTTTTTGAACATCCTACTCCAGACTTTGTCTTATTCTTTATATAATAACCTCCACATGTCTGGAAACGATTTTGGAGCATGGCTGTCGCGAAGAGGAGGTTCTGGGGTCAGTCAGTGTTCCAGTTCATGCCAAAGGTGTTCAGTGTCATTGTTTCAGTGTAATATCAGACAAGGCTCCTCTCCAGCAGACTGAACACGACTCACTTCCACTTCCTGCCACATCACTGCCTGACACATCACTTCCTGTCTGCAGACTATTTAAGCCATGTGCTTTCCTGTGTTCAGTGCGAAGTAATGTTTTTGTCGACTTACCAAGCGAGTCTCAGCGTTCTATGTTCCAGTCTTTGTTTTGTTCTGTTTGCTATTAGCATTCAGTTTTGTTTTGCCCCAGTCATTTGTTTTTGTGCAGTTTGCTATGTGCATTTCGTTTTGTTTGTTCGTGAGTGTGTTCGTACGATCATTACGTTTGTAGTTTTGTGCATTCTGGATAATTACTACTGCGTCCACGTCTACACACACTATCACTCCCCCTCTCTGCATCTGGAGCCAGTCCTTCCACTAATCCTCAGCCTGAGTACGTTACAGCCCGTTACAGTCAGAGTCAGGGCTCTGTACGGGGCACTTGAGTTCTTCCGTTCCAATCATAACACACCTTGTCTTCATGGCGCTCAGGGGCTTTGTGCACAGTCGCATTGCCATGTGAACAGTGTTTGTCTTGTGGCCTCTTAGTTACAGTGATGGTACTTCTTAATGCTACAGTGTTTAAAATAACTGCTCAGAAAAGACGCAATTATAGGTGTGCTTGTAAGGTGTCTGCAAACTTCTGGCCTTATAGTAAATAAGGTGTTTTAAATAAGTAAGTTAAAATAATATAAGCTTAAGGACATTGTAACGAAGCAAAAGCATATACAGTGCACCTGCTTCATTTATTCCATGATCTGCAATCCAAGGTCAAACAAAAACACAACTCCTAGTCAGGTCACAGGCTAGTCAAAATACGGAGAAAACAATCCAGAGGCAGACAAATACAAAACAGGAATCCAGGAACGGGAATTAGGAGAAGAAAGCAATGGTCATGAAAGACCGCTTAGTAAGGCAGAGGAACTGGCAATACTTCACACAAATGGTGGTGGAAACACATGGCTTAAATACATGTTGCCAGGAAATGACAAGACAGGAAATGATGTGCCAAGAACAGGAAGTGGACAGAGTTCAATATTCAGGTGAGGGCTCCCTCTGAAGGACAGGAGCCTTGATCAGATGTTACATTAATACAACTTGGTTTCCCATTGCAATACCATCTCCAAAAGTAAATACACTCCTCGTCATCGAGTCATGATTGTGCAGCACACAAATAGCCGAATAGCTTTAAATGTTCTCTAATGGACAACTGAATTAATGTTGGAAAACTCATCACATCGCTAATGGATTAATCTATGTGGGAGTATTTGTTTTGCAATGAAAAACAGGTGCCGTGCTTTTTTTACTCCCATTGTCGTGCATCATTTGCTCTCTGGTTGCATAGCATTTTTGGGCTCTGACATGTGGATCTGATACGCACAAACAGCAACACTGCTTACTGCAGCGGATAACAGATGTGATGCAAAAACACTTAGGAGCACTGGAATTTGTGGTCAGGAGGAATGCTTTAAAAAGTAGAAATTACTTTAGGCAATAATTGAAAAATGTTAATGCCATATACACCCTTATAAACCCTTACTACATCACTGAGAAATGATATACTAACTACATATGCCAAAGTGTACATAGCAAAAAAGACCACCTGAAAAATAATCATTATCATGAATATGGCCTCCAAGATTAAAGTGAGCAAGTGCTTCCAGCAGTGCTTTAGGCTATATAGTGGATTAAAAAAAAAAAAACTTAATCACATAAAAGTCATTAGACTCAAACAAACTGCATATAGAACTTTAAATCTAGGTCAAAATCGATAGTGTAGGTATTCATTTGATAACTACAAAATGATAACAAGCTACTTATATGTGTATACATATAAGAGTTTGTCCACCTTTTTTTTTTTTATAACTGAGAGGCTTTAGAAAATTCAATTTATTTTCAGTAAGACAACATAGTCAGTATCCCGGTCAGTATTAGGGTGGTGGTGGCTCAATGGTATAAGGCTCTGGGTCAGTTATCGGAGGGTCAGGGGTTCAAGCCTCACACCAGGCAAGCTACCATCATTGGGTCCTTGAGCAAGGCCCTTAACCTCACTTGCTCCAGGGGTGCCGTTTGTTCTGGCTGACCCTGCGCTCTGACCCCAGCATTCAAATCTGTATGCTGGGATATGCAGAATCAAAGAATTTCACTGTATGATGTGCATGTGACCAATAAACTGAACTTTATCTTTTGTATCTATGCTCCTTGTTTTTTGCAGTCCGTTATGGGATTTTAGATCACGAACATTCCATTGAGTCTTAAAATGCTCGACTCCTTGCTCGATGCCCTGACTGAAGTAAAATGCTGATTGAGACCCACCCCAAGTCTCTGGCATTACTGTAAACAGTCACCTTGTGATGTCATGTGATGTTCCATAATGTGCAAGTAGTGAGAAAAATCAATAGCTTTAAACGGTATACATTTTTTAATGTTGTGGTTGTGTAAGTAGTAATCCCCAATGTTAGAAAAACTTTACACCAATTCCTATTAAAATTCCAATAATTAGTAAAACTAAGTGCAATTAGTTTGCACTTTGCAAGTGCAAAGCGTCAAACGATCTTAATATAAATACTGTATCTTAAACTAACAGCAACAGCAAAACCAAATTGGGACAGGAATTTACAGGAAATATCAAAAGAAGTAAAAAAAGAATTAGGGTACGGTTATAATATAATATACTTGCACCATTTAACTAATTACAACCATTTAACTAATTACCACCATAATTAACATCATTTAATTAATTATTTAAAAAAGTTAAAGAATATGTTTCTGCCAAATACTAATATACTAACTGCAATTCTGACAAGAGAAGACTGTCCTCCAAACTGAGCAACTAGAAATCCAGGGTAACTATCAACACGATGCCACCACCCCCATACTTCATTGTTGATATAATATTGTTATAATAATGTTCTGTGTTTGGTTTCCATCAAATGTTATGTGGAAAGTCGCTCAGTGGTTAAGATGTTGGCCAGCTGACCAGATGATTGCGGGTTCAATTAGCACCACCATTGTAGCGTACCGGCAGACCAGGTTGGATCCATGTGCGGTCCTTTTGTTCCGTGATCTGGAACGGAACGGTGAGCACACAGCGTAGCTCTTGGATAAATCGCAGTTGTACGAGGGTAGAACAATGAAGGCTTGGTAAGGCAGGAAAACTGGCAATACTTCGCAACTTGGTACAGGGAACACATGGCTTAAGTACAGACAAACAGGAAGTGACTTGGCAGGAACTGACATGCGGAGACAGGAAGTGAACAGAGTTCAGTATTCGGATGAGGGCTCCCTCTGCAGGGTGGGAGTCTGATCCGGTGTTACAACCATGCTGCCACTGCTGGGCCCCTGAGAAAGGCCCTTAACCAGGGGTCTCCAATCCTGCTCCTGGAGGGCCATTGTCCTGCAGAGTTTAGCTCCAGCCCTAATTAAACACACCTGAACCAGCTAATCAGTGCTTTACGATAGGTTAGAAACTTCTAGGCAGGTGTGTTGGATCTAAACTCTGCAGGATAGTGGCCCTCCAGGAGCAGGATTGGAGACCCCTGCCCTTAACCCTCAACTGCACAGTTGCATAGAAAAATGAGATAAATGTATGTGGCTCTGGATAATTGTTCTGCTAAATGCCAGAAATGTAAATGTGATGCTTTGTGCCAAGGCTGAAAGTTTCCATCTGGTCTCATCTGAGCAGACAACAATTTTTCACATGTTGGCGAAGACTCCATTGTGGATTTTATCTAGCTTCCCCTTTTTTAAAAAGCACACCCTTGTGAAGTCTTTGGCTGAGGGTTGTCGTGTTAACAGCTTCTCCCAGATGAGCTGTGGATCTGTTCAGCTCCTTCAGAGTTACGGTATTTTGTATTCTTGGTTCCTTTAGTGATAAATGCCCTCCTTGGTACTTTCCAAAATGTGGAAAAGTACACCCAGAAGTAATTATGCAAAGCACCGTAAATATATATTTTTTCTTTATCAGCTGTTTTATAAATGAATCCAAGAAGTATATAACAGGATATTCAGAGCTCGGCTCATATCCGGTAATGCGCTGTAATTAGCGAGTCTTAAAGTCTAAAAGTTGCGGCATAGGGAAATCAGAGCACCCACAATGCATGCTTGTGCAGTTGTGTAATTCAAGCTGAAGTTGACCACTTTGGAAAAATTTGTGTCTTTCATTTTATGTTGGTTGTGCTTTTGTGCTGATATTAAATATTGCAGGTCCTGTGCGTAACTCTTTTCTGCCGTGAAAGTAAACTGTTGCCTTTCTGGTATTATAGTCTAAACTTCTGATCCATTTCAGCACGCGTTTAAGACGACTTTCAGTAAGGACACACAGCTCAGTGACCTCACTGAATTTTGCGGTACAGCGACCCCGACCTTACAAGCATGCCGCAATATAAACACAATGGCGCCCAATAAAAACACTGATGTGAGCACTAGCAAAAGTAACTGCATATGCTTCAGGAACGCCGAGTCCTTTTCAACCACTGAGACATACAATGTTCTTACAGACTCACTCAGTAAGACAAAAACGGATAAAGATTCATTGCTGTTGCTTGCTGTCAGTATGAGTCCAATGTAAATCAAGTATCTCTTCTTTGCGTCGTGTGATTAAACCGTTTCGCTTTAAAAAAAACAAAAAATCTATATCCCAAGAACTCTAATCCTGAGGGATTATGCTAGATTTAAAAACAATTGCTGCATCCCATCAGAATTACACCTAAATAAATCACACAAGATATCGTACACAGTCTCCAGCTATAGCGATCTAATTAGAACAGGTGAGCTTTTGTAAGAAGCAGATGTTGGGTTTTTTTTTTATTTTGTGCCTAAAGTTTCAGACAGATTTCATAAATCTTCAGCCAGTGAGTGAAATAATGATGTATTTGAATATATTGAATAATGAGTGAAACAATAATATATTTAAAGAAGCAGGTATAATTGGCATCTTTACAGCATCTCTATACATTGTATATGCACTGATGATGAAATAAAAACATTTTTATGAATGTACTTTTTCTTAATATGTTTCCCAAGCTGTATCTTATTTCTGTGAGTTTCTGACATGGGGAAATCTGTGGAAAAGCAGCCGAGGACAATTCTGACAACATAGGTCAATGTCGCCATAATTTCAGCTCAATTGATCACTTCCTGGTGACTGAATATCAATGAACACAGCCTACGAAGCCTTGCCAGTCTTTTCAGTTGTATAAGGTCTGAGCCAAGTTAATCCTGCTTGCCTTGTCAGTGTATAATTATTTGTCAACCTTGTCTGACTATTCTTTTGAATTATCCATGTCTAATAGGGTGGTGGTGGCTCAGCGGTATAAGGATCTGGGTCAGTGATCAGAGGGTCAGGGGTTCAAGCCCTGCACCGGGCATGCCACCATCATTGGGTCCTTAAGCAAGGCCCTTAACCTCACCTGCTCCAGGGGCACTGTTCGTTCTGGCTGACCCTGCGCTCTGACCCCAGCATTCAAATTTGTATGCTGGGATATGCGGAATCAAAGAATTTCACTGTATGATGTGCATGTGACCAATAAACTTAACTTTAACTTTAATTGAAGTATTCAGCACAATTGTGTTTGATGTTTAGCTTGGTAAAGGAACTGTTTATAACTTTTATCGCTGAGATGATTGTAAAAACTATGTTGATTTGCAGCCAAATTTTAAATGGATAGTAAGAAAAACTGTTGTTATTTAATCAATGAGATTGGTCGTTATAAGGAAAAAGTTTCCCTTTTTTAGGATTTTAGGATATGTGTCATTTTTTTGGACGCCAATCATATTTGGGATGAGGATTCAGTTTCAATGCTCAAAAATTTCAGTTGTAAGAATGCAGCTTTAGAGGAATATAAAAATTAAGAATTCAGAAAATTAGAACGTTCACTATTTAAAAAGAAATTCAATAAAATTGATCCTTAATGGGGCGGCACAGTGACAAAGTGGTTAGCACTCCTGCCTCACAGCAAGGTCATGGGTTTGATTCCCAATCAGGGTGTTTCTGTGTGGAATTTCCATGTTCTCCCCGGTACTCCGGTTTCCTCCCGCCTCCAAACACATGCGATTGGGCATAGGTGAATTAGCAACTCTAAATTGTCCGTAGGAGTTAATGTGAGTGTGAATGGTTGTCTGTCTCTAAGTGTTAGTCCTGCGATTAACTGGCGATTGTACAGGGTGTACCCCGCATCATACCCTAAATTAGCTGGCTTAGAATCCAGCGCTCCCACGACCCTGAACAGGATAAACGCTAGATAATGAATGAATGAATGATGACTAATGAGCAAGCCGAATGCATTGGCAAAAAAAGGAAAACATTCTCTGAGAGACCTTCAGAGGAACCAGACATAAAAGGAACAAATCTTCATCTGAGTGACACTGAATAGTATAAATATTAAGCATTTCTTCACTATTAATGTAAAGTCTACTGTCGAGTGCGATTGTGCAACCAGGAGCTTTAAGCAAGGTATGAGCATGAACATTAGCGTAATTTGATCATAGAGCATAGAGCGTAATGTTAACACTATACCTGTTTTATAATATAACATCACAGCCCTAATGTCAGACATACTTAACGAATATGAAATAGATCATAAATAGAATATCATACGAGAAAATTAACTACAGTGTGTAATAAGTATGAAATGCTTAGAACGGTGAGAAATGATCGCAGGCCTCTATGGAAAGCCACTCATACATCCACATATCAAATCCTGCACCACAGCGTGACATTTATAAATATGCATCAAAGCCCACACACCACCTCTCAGCACTCGAAAAGATTTCCATGAGCTCTCTCTCTCTTTCTCCCTCTTTCCCTCTCTCTCTCTCTCTCTCCCTTTGTCCACCCACACCAGTCCATCAAGCAGCTCTCTTACGTTCCGGGCTCATACAAATTGTCCTATTTTTCTGCCGAGAACATTTTTAGCATGTGTGTAAGAGTGTGTGTCCAGCTTTTAATAGAGTGGCTTGCATGGATAGACATAGAAAATAAAATAAGATGAAATTAGTATTTAAATAATGTTCCTGGAGAAGCTTTTAACAGTACTGCTACAAAAAAAGAAGGAACCTATGAACACTTAAATGTCTATTTACCAGGTGCACAGCCCAAATGATCTGTAACACATCTGTAATGTAATTGTGTTAATTAAATAGTCCAGGACACCAGGTTATTATGGAAATACTTTAGTAACTTAATGACTAATCAGATCAGCTTGAGATTAAGGTTTTTGAATGAAAACTTGATGATGATTGTCATTGTTGTTATCATCATTATTTTGTTAATATATTTTTCATCCCTCACTCAGTGGTAGGTTTCAATCTTTTTATGCTATGGTCAGGGCAGACTTGGTGATTTGGGGGCCATAAGCGATTACAGGTTTGAGGCCCTAACAGTGAAACTTTGAACTATTTTTTCTCTATATATATTTTTCTACATTTGTAAGTCAACTCCATGTAAAAACATATCTGTAACCTGAAACTATTCTTTTTTCAATGTAAAATTAAATAGGATTGAATTCACAAATAAAAAAAACTAATAGGAAAAATATGATTTATGCTTCTTCTATAAACGCTGCTTAAACATGGCCAGGAAAATCAGGAAAGACCCCAATCACCCAAACAACGGTCTGTTCTCTCTGTTACCGTCAGGGAAGCGTTTAC
>JAOUQX010000010.1:10122099-10134589 GCA_028566295.1 Liobagrus marginatus
TGTGTGTGGGGGGGGGGGGTTGGTTGCATATAAATACTATCCAACAGCTGTAGTGAATATGTCCGATCATTTGCATTTCCAGCATTTACAATTGCTTCAAAGTCTCCATCAATGAATATTTCAATTCCGGTTCGTTTGATTACAACAAAGTTCACCAAGCCCAAAACTGTTGAAAAAACAAAGAGCAACTGTTAGAAGAGTGTTTATTAATATTATTATTTTACTTCAAAGAAAAGTACTAAGGTAGGTATTTAAAAACAGGTAGGTCTCTAAGAGTCCCTTGCAGACAGCCCGTGACTCGGCTGTTCGGACATTGATGGGAAGTTCAAACACCTATCGCAGACCCACAGAGCGAGCGCACTTTAATCCTTCTTCTAAGGAAGCTGATAAGCAAACATCAACAGCAGTGCACTTTTGCACCGTCTACCCAAGGCCGCTGATGAATCCTGCACCCTAGACATGTCTCGCTCTACTCTCTACTCTGTTTCTCACCTCGTCTCGGTTTTATTCTCTACTGTACGCAATTAACAGCAGTGCCTTTATCGGACAGGTATATCGGAGGTCAGTACTCTAAAGATTACAAAGGGACCACTAACAAGCTGACCTCCTGAAAGAAATGGTGCAAATAATCCTGAGATCAAACGAAGGAACAGAACGTGTGTTTGTGTGTGTTTTGTGTAGCACTAGCAGCTGTGCTTATTAAATAACGTGTTACAATCATGGAAAAAGGTTAATGAAAACAGGTCTCTCTCTCTCTCTCTCTCTCTCTCTGTCTCATAGTCCACAGCGAGAGGGGTTTTCAGGGACAAGGGGAGTTCCATTTGCCGGTTAAAAATACTGCTGAGGTCATAAAACACTCCGAAAGCCTTATGTAAACAGGACACACTAAGGAGAAAATCAGACACGACTGTTTTGTTGTTTTCTTGTGTTGTGCTGGCCAGTGAATCAGACTTTCCCCTCAGACAAAATCTTGGCTCTGTATACTCAGTGAGTGCATGCAAGTGCGTTATGAGGTCATATGTCATATGTCACCCATTTACCAATTAAGCATTAACAATAAATGTAGAGCTCTGCAGGAATGTGCAGCTGCCACTCTCCTTACGTCCAGTGAAGTTTCCTCAAATAAATGTCAGCGCTATTAAAGAGTGCGACAGATAGAGGCTTGGTGTTTATGCTATTAATGCCATATTCCCCTGGTGTGTTATGCAAGAAGTTCATTAAGGTCAATAGTTTCACGGGTTTGTTTAGAAAGGAAAGACTGAAGAGTTATTCTAAGAATAAATAGCCAAGCATTTGGTTAAATCTTCTACGCTCTAGGCCAGGAATTATCAGATTGTGGAAGACACGGTGGTAAAATATTCGATCCAAAAGCCTGCATCAGAACCAATTAGAGTGTAAAAGTAACACTTATCTGGATATAGTTCAGTGAAGTTATCTCAGGAACTGCGGCATGGGTGCTGGTGCCAGATGGTCTGGTTTGAATATATTAGAAACTATTGATCTCATGGGAACACATCCAGCGAGCAACAGTGATTTCAATGAAAATAGCTTGTTGATCAGAGAGGTCATGGGAAAATAGCCAGACTGGTCTAAAGACGATGGGAACATAAATAACACTCTTTACATCTGCGGTGAGCAGAAAAGCATCGTAGAAGATGCTATGCTTAAGTATGCCGTGAACTGGTTCTGCATCTGTGAGGACAGGAACAGAGAAGTGGTAGCTCAGTGGTTAAGGTGTTGGGCTGTTGATCTGAAGAGCAGAGCTGCTGGGCCCCTGAGCAAGGCCCTTAACTCTCAACTGTTCAGTTGGATAAATAAGTGTAAGTGTAAATGTAAGTTGCTCTGGAAAAAGGCGTTTGCTAAAATGCTGTAAATGGTAATGAAACTGGGGTAAAATGGAATGTGAATCATGAATGTTACTTTGGACATTGGCTAATTGTTACCTTTTTTAATAGTGGTGGCTCAGCGGTATAAGGCTCTGGGTCAGTGATCAGCGGGTCGGGGGTTCAAGCCCCACACCAGGCAAGCCACTGTCATTGGGTCCTTGAGCAAGGCCCTTAACCTCACCTGCTCCAGGGGCGCCATTCGTTCTGGCTGACCCTGCGCGCTGACCCCAGCGTTCAAATTGGTATGCTGGGATATGCGGAATCAAAGAATTTCACTGTATGTTGTATGTTCACTGTGTGTTGTATGATGTGCATGTGACCAATAAAGTTAACTTTAATATAATAACTCTGTTAGTTTCTTATCTGGCCCGCTTTTAAGCTAGGAATTTTCAATGTCTTGACCTTGTTCTGACCAAATTGTATTTGAATCCGAACGGCCTGATATTTCCGTTCACATGTTTGCTTCCTTGATAATAAAATGCATCTTTAACCTTAACTTAAAAGTACACCAGGCATTTGAAAGCACAGCTGCTGTTTTTGATTTGTGATGTTATTGGAATTACTTGTGTGTCGAGAATGCTAGAGAGAGAGAAAGAGATGCTGTCACTTATTCCCCGAACTGTAAATTCCCCTCACAGGTGTGTAAACATTCAGTTTCCGTAAGGATGTCAGAACTGGTGTTGGTTCAGAACAGAGCTTCTAGCTTCACTGAGGTTATGAAAGCTCTCCAAACGCTGATCTATGTATTCGGGGAGTTAGTTTTAGACTTTTTTTTTTTTTCTTTTTCTTTTCTTCTGGCATCCCAGTGACTGTAACTCTGACATTTGCATTGACCATGAGTGCTGAGCTTTTAGGATTTGTCTTCTGTTCACTCTGTGGTCGTATGTGAGAAGATGAAAGTTTCTCAGGATTAATAACGTGTAACTCTGTAGCCTGTTTTCCAAACTATTTCTCATGAGCAATGGCCAAACAGCTGTACTGGGCTTCTTTCATGGTTTCGCTGTCTGTGTCGGTTTCAGTGGCCACAAATTAAATTCCAGGCACAATGCTGGCCAAGATGACAAACCTTTTTTTTTTTTTGCTCATTGTGGAATTTTATATCCTCAAAAAGAGACAGTTAAAGTAAAGTTTATTGGTCACATGCACATCATACAGAGAAATGTTTTTATTACGCATATCCTAGCATACAAATTTGAACGCTGGGGTCAGAGCGCAGGGTCAGCCAGAATGAACGGCACCCCTGGAGCAAGTGAGGCTAAGGGCCTTGCTCAAGGACCCAATGATGGTGGCTTGCCTGGTGTGGGGTTTGAACCCCTGATCCTCTGATCACTGACCCAGAGCCTTATACCACTAAAAACCTGCATGTATGGCCGAAGTATTTCTCTTCTTCTCTGATGGATACTGACAGGGACATTGCAATGTCAAAAAGTCTTCCATGAAAGTACAATGTTTATGTCCCAGCGTGCATTAGCATGGCTGGCAACACAATGTCAACAGGTGGAAACATGGTGGAAATGTTTATGATTGTACCTTTCCTGGTTTTTCTTAAAGGCTTAAAGACATTTACAAGATAAGTGGCTTTTGTTCAAAGGGAAAAGTTGAAAGAAAATCTACCTCGCCACTGAAATAGACCGGTGTGCAAGCATACTACGTTAAAAGTCATGCAAATGAATGGGTCTATACATTGAACTTGACATCAATTGAAAAGTCGAGCGTTTGGTTTTATATGCTCTCGTTGTAACAAATGTAAGCATAGAGGCTTCCTTCTTCCTTTCGAGAAATAGACCGTCTCCAGGTAGATCATTAAAAACAAATATTTAAAAGTGACACGCATATCCATGAAATCCTGTACAATCCTACTGATCGTGATCATGACTACTGATCAAGTAATAACAGCAACAACCAGCTAATTTTGACTATATTTCAAAATATTTCACTTTAGCATGTGAATTAGATGATTCTAAATAAAAAATATATATATATATATATATATTACAGCTTTAATAATAAAGTAACTTTTGAACTCAGTATGGCTGAATAAAATGCTATATTGCGAAAATAAAATCCCAGTTTTATCATCGCTAATGCCATCCAAACGTGATATATACAATATTTTCAAAAAAAACCCCCAAAAAAAACATACATTATAGTTTGTTCAGAGGTTCTTTGTTAGTTTAGGGTTAAGGGAACACTTACCTTTCTTTAAGAGTGCCTCAAGGAAGACACCTGGGCACATTGTAAATTCTGACTTGTAAATGTTGTTTCTGATGTTCATTGCTGAAGTTTTTCAATGACTGACTGTTAAAGATGACATGAGAGCACATTATGTAGAATTGCTTCTTCATCGCTTCAGGTCCTCAGGTTTAATCCCATCTTCTGTGCTTATTTTCGCATGTGTGAATATTTGCATTGCTGCGAATTTGATCTCCCGGTTCTCTGGTTTCTACCAACTCATGCAGCAGGTAGGTTAAAGTTATTAATGCATTCCCTCTCTTCCGAGACAGGCTCTGCTCCAGAGCCACCCGTGTCCTAAACAAGATAAAGCAAATAGCTTTTTGATGTTTTGCTTTTTTTTTTTTTTTTTTTTTTATTAGCTAATTTAGACCCAGCTGACAGCAGTACGAGTGGGTGTAATATTTTACAGACGATGCAGAAACACTCTATTAATCAAGTGTAACACCGCTGATATGAACTTGTTTGCATTTATTGTATAATCTCCTAATAAGACAAGACAGCTCAGAAAAATTAAAAACCAGAGTAATAACCATAACTGCACTTCATGAAATAGCAATGAAAATCAAAAGAACATAATTACACCTGAGGAAAATGCTATCAAGGCAATTCTAAGTGTTTTATAGGTTTAACTTTTTGTTCATAAAATAAATAAATAAATGATGTAACATGTTTTGACAGCATTCACCAAATGACTAGTTATTAACTTAATTTTCCATTAAAATGATTGGATTTCAGACACAGCAGTCAGCCAGTGAGTTATGTCTGCTAAACAGAAAGTACACTTTATATTTTTAGCTATTAAATGGTGTAATTTTTCTTAGACTTGAAAAAAAATATTAATCAGACTGGCGATGAAGAGAGCATATGTTCTACCTAAAAAAAACAATAATAACACCAACCTTCCGCACTTTGCTCTTAAGTTCAGTGCTAGGTCACAGCGCAAATACAGTGATAAAAATGAAGCACATAATACATAGGTATTGTTACAAAGGTCAACATTAGGGTTAGGGGTGAAATTAACATGCGCACCTTTTCTCACACTTTGTGTAAAACCGTGTTAAATCAGCTTCATCTGTTTGATTCATTTGAATAACATGGAATATTTTAATGTATTATAAATGGAAGATCTGATGAATGGAAGATTGTGGGTTCAATTCCCAGCACCACCAAGCTGCCGCTGCTAGGCCCCATACAAGGCCTTTAACGCTCATTTGGCTAAAACTGGAGATAAATGTAAGTCGCACTGGGTAAAGGAATGAAATGTAAAAGATTTTTCCTACATGGTCTTCTACGGGCATTGTAGTGGAAGAAAACTCATCATCATCCTCATGAGCTGTACCCTTTATAATTAATTTCCCATTACCAACAAAAGTTTTGCCTTTGCGCTATTATTTGTTTGACCATCATGAAATGGCAAATGTAATAAGTTAAATCCTTACTAAAAGAGGGGCAAGAGATACATATATTATCGACTGTGTATTTATAACCGTGATATACAGAAAAGTAGTTCCGGTCTGTAGCCTAAGAACTCCAGGAGGGAGCTTTATTTCACGAACACAGGACATTATGTTAGGGTATCATTCTTACACTAAATTGCACCTAGCTGCAGTCACCAGTCATGGATAGGTTATCAAGACACATCCAAGGTTCACGTGGTGGCCAGTATAGAGGGCTAGAGGTAGTATTTTTGTTATTTGCAAATAGTGTTGTTCACTTGGGAACATATGAAACGTACCTCTGTCATGTACTGGGACAAAAACCAGTACCTTCATGAAGATGTCCATATATTTCTACCAGAAACGAGTATGCTTACATTATGTGGGAGGGAAGATTGTCCCTGGTTAGTACCTTGGGATCAGGTCAGGGTCAGCAAAGGCAGCTGCATCTCAGGGATGTTGAAAACTAATTCTGGAACTGCTTCTTTTGAACTCGCCCAAGAAACCATTGGTGATAATTTGGTGCCGAAATTGAAGCTTATTTATCCCAAAGTGGGTGGTGGTGGCTCAGCGGTATAAGGCTCTGGGTCAATGGTCAGGGGTTCAAGCCCCGAACCAGGCAAGCCATCGTCATTGGGTCCTTGAGCAAGGCCCTTAACCTCACCTGCTCCAGGGGCGCCATTTGTTCTGGCTTACCCTGCGCTCTGACCCCAGCATTCAAATTTGTATGCTGGGATATGCGGAATAAAAACATTTCACTGTATGTTGTACTGTATGATGTGCATGTGACCAATAAACTTAACTTTAAACTTTACAAAGTAGCCCAAACTGAGCCACCATGCCTTTCCCTGCATCATTATTCACCTCACCCATTTTTACAACCCACAACTCAAAATCAATCTTTTTACTAAAGCAAACACAGCATTTTCTTCTAACTTCTAGCAATTAAAAAGAACAGATCTTCAGCCGAAAAAGAAGTGACTTGAAAAACAAGTGATATTTTAGAAAATTGCAGCAGGGTAGGAAAGTATCACGTCTGCCTTGGTGATAATATATTCGGTTTCAAAATGTCTGCGTCTTCCTGAATGAAAATACCGTAGTGGTGTTTGATGCCGTAGCTAAGGTTCTGCAGGGAGCTTATACGGAGGTGTTAAAAAAGGCACACCATCTGCTGACCGAACGAGTCCTATATGGTTCAGGAATATGGGAATATCAATTAGATCCTTCAAACCTTGGCATATAAATAAAAAACAAGATGCTTCTTATTTGCACAGCGCTATGGGATTTGGAAGATGAGGTGTGTGTGTGGGTGCGAGAGGAGGGATGCAGCTTTAATTAAACCTAATTGATATGCATAGAAAAAAAGCCTGATATCTGTTTGAAAATGTGACTGTTTCTCTAAACATATGGCGCCTCGGATGATGGAAACAGTTCTCTCTCTTTCCTCTATAAAATGAGGCCCTTCTCTTGGGGAAAGGAATAGTCCAAGTTTGAAACTGGCACCCACGTTGGCATCTGTCTTTTGTTTATTACTTCACCCTGTTTCGTTCTTATGCTCTCTAGGAGTTCTTGTCATGTTCCTATTAATGTCTCACGCTCTTGTCTCTTGCACTCTCTTAATGGAACATCTCCTTTTTCAGCACACATGTTAAGTAAGTAAGTCGTGTTGCAATTCTTTTCCTCACATACCCCAGCTTAAGAGGTTGATGTCAAAGCCAGCTATGATACAGCGTCCCTAAAGCAAAGAAGGTAAAGTGCCTTTCTCAACAGCTTAATGACGGTAGCTTGGCAGCAGTGTGGTTTGAACCCGCTCCGCCACTCAACAACGCACATCCTTAACCATTTCATCCACCACTGCCACCGAGGTTAAAGTTAACCTGTCCTGACTGCCTTCTTCTCTGTTTATTGTATAGTTTCCTTATTCCGCCTCAATGGTTTTCATTTTTGACTACATCGGCAGAATTTGATTTTTATTCTATCCCATTTTTATATAATAAACGAATTAATCACGCGTCCAGTGTACCGCTTTAGCAATTAGGATTGAATAAATCAAGTTAAACCACTTACTTGACTACCACTAGGGTGGTGGTGGTGGCTCAATGGTATAAGGCTCTGGGGCAGTGATCAGAGGGTCAGGGGTTCTAACCTCACGCCAGGCAAGCTACCATCATTGGGTCCTTGAGCAAGGCCCTTAACCTCACCTGCTCCAGGGGTGCCATTCGTTCTGGCTGACCCTGCGCTCTGACCCCAGCATTCAAATTTGTATGCTGGGATATGCAGAATCAAAGAAGTTCACTGTATGATGTGCATGTGACCAATAAACTGAACTTTAACTTTTTAAAGGCAAACCAACTAAAAGTAAAAACAAAAAAAGAGTTGAATGAGTAAACATACAGTACATGCTATTATCTTTAAGAAATGTTAAAATTAGATGGCTTATTGTTTACATTTCTAACACCTTACTACAGTGGTTCAATACTGTTTTCTGTACATAATTGCTTTTAATTGGCCTCAACAACTGCTATCTATCTGATTTTAAATTTCATTTCTTATGACATTAATTATGTAAATGATTGCAAATTAGGTTGCAGAGATCTTTCATGAAAATGAGTGGAAAATACATGGCAAGGTATACTTTAAACATGTAATGCATTTTATATTAAAATGATTTTAAAAATAATTAAGGTAATTAAAGGTCAGTCTGAGAAACCGGTCTGATGGTATTTGGATGATACAAATTTACCAAGTGAGGGTTTTTTTTTGTTTTGTTTTTCAAAACACTTACACAGTACAGTTAAACGGACACATCAGATAGCACCTGCCAAATTATCCACAATGCCCTTGGGCCGTTTTGTCTTCAATATCAAACCAGAGAAGAGCATTTACATACTAGTCCTACATGTTACAGTGCTGAAGGTATTAATGTCCGAATTAAAAACGTGGTAATAAAAAATGCTTGTAAGCAAAACTGCGATCAAATATGTTGCTTTTTTCTTAATTAATTAAAAATTTTAGTAGAAGAAAGATGTAGGTTAAGGGAAATCTCACAAACTTTAAAAGTTAAAGTTCAGTTTATTGGTCACATGCACACCATACAGTACAACATACAGTGAAATTCTTTGATTCCACATATCCCAGCATACAAATTTGAAAGCTGGGGTTAGAGTGCAGGGTCAGCCAGAACAAACAGCACCCCTGGGGCAGGTAGGTGAGGTTAAGGGCCTTGCTCACGGACCCAATGACAGTAGTTTGCCTGGTGCAGAACATGAACCCCCAACCCTCTGATCACTGACCCAAAGCCTTATACCATTGAGCCACCATCCCCAAATTTTGCCTGCACCTTCTAAAAATAAATGTCTGTAAAATACCCAGTAAGAAACTCATCCCAACACAAACCAACTAAACATTAGGGCTACAGTTACAGCAGGTCATAAGTCAAATATGATAATAAATCATTAACACGTAGGAGTCAAGGTTTGAAGGTTAAACTGCAATAAACTAATATTTAAAAAGAATAAAGTTAGAGAGTCAGATATAGGACAGTGATGGAGATGGGCTATTAATCACCTTGAAAAAGAAATGCTACGAGATCCGTTAATTTCTTAGCAAATTAGCGCACTCTGTAGACGTACAATTAATCTAATCACTGATCTTTAAAGTCCCACATAATGTTCCAATTATCTAAACTCCACTTAATGCTCCAATTTTCTGAGCGTTCTAATTTGCTGTTTCAGCAGAACGGTCTAATTGACCAGCTGTCATTCATTCAGTCACACTGAGACATGCTACAGCATATTCCCGCATTCCTCTTAGCACTTTTAGGAAACTGTGGACATCCTGCAGTCAGTGTTTGTGTGTGTGCTTGCAGGCATACACATTTCCAATCATCAGTGTAAAATGAACCCTGTGTGGGCGTGTGAGTGGTTTGAAATTCTCTACTCGGTATCCTGAAAGAGATTCTTTATGATCAGTAAACAGCATGGGGAAAGTGGAGGAGTGCAATAAAATAAAAAAATAAAAAAACTGAAATAAGTCATTGAGATCTGAGCCTACTAAATGAAACGTCTACCTCCTCTTTGTCCTCCTCTTATAATTATCATTATATTTGGTGTGTAATATTAATATGCTAATTGTTCCGATTGCTATTTCATATTTATTGTCTTTGAAAGCTCAAATAAAAAGAATAAAAATACTACGTCAGTGTGTTTTAGTTTATTGTTCCTTTTCCATTGCAAGTACAATTTCTCTTAATGAAGCTTAATGGTCTACACGTTTGCCTTGCACCTCTAGGCGTGGGTTTGGTATCAGTGTTCTTCATATGCTTCTAGGGTTTCCGTCAGGCGCTCTAGTTTCCTCCCTCAGTCCAAAAACTGATCTGAATTGCATCTCATTATTGTCTGAACGTGGTGCATGTGTGTGTTCCATTAGGGTCCGTTTACTTGTGCTCCATGAGATAGGTGCCAAGTTTTCCCATGACCCTGTGTAAGATAAGAATTACAGAAAATACATTCATTTCCATTGATGGTTGCCAAATTTGTCATGAAATCTACCCCTCAGTAGAAGAATAAACATATGTGTTTTTTTTTTAAATGATTCGAGGTTTGAATTTGGTTAAAAGGTGTTGGTACCTGGCATCATTCTATTTGCGAATGTAATTTTCGGTGGTCCTATGACTGGGCGCTAAACATTAATAGCACTTTTATAAAAATGTGTTTAACGCTCTGTTGGTCCCTCTCATCATTTACAAAGTTACTATCAGTCTTTTAACAGAGTTCAGATTTGTGTGGAATGCTGCTGAAAAGGGTTTGTTGAACCCCAAAATACTTTCTGTCTAAAGATGAAAGGTTCTTGTTAACCCAAACCCAAAACCCACTTAAGTAGAACAATGTGCAATGGACTTCTACCGTATCAAACGATCCAGTATCAACTTATGAAAGTGTTTTGTCTTCAATAGCATGCTAGAAAATGCTGAGGTTATGAGACAGTTTAGAAAGGTTTTTTTACTGGTGACATTACTGTTAAAAAATCCTCTTTGCTGTGTCGAGACACGCTAAGCTTAACTATAAATTATGCTTTTATATACTTTCAAGAGCATGTGGAAAGCGATCTGAATGGATTTCTACATGGCTTACACGGCTCTTTCGGTTCTTCCTGGAAACTCACTGGAATTGGATTAGGCCTCACCTGTAATTTACTTTGGAAAAAAGTGCTTAAAGTGCTGTGTTCCCCGCAGGGACAAGGTGATCAGAAGAAGGGAACGGGAATCGATAGGTCAGAGGCTATCTCTGGGAAACACAAGGCTAGTCTAATGTGATTATAATGACACTTAGCTGATCCTCTTCTTGTCAATAGGCCGATGAACCCGATGAATGGAGGCTGGCTATTGTGCAAGATGTGAAAAGCAAACGTAATGTGTCGTAAAGACCGTCAAAGACCATTTTTCATTCCTTTAGCTTTTTATTTGACTTTGAATCACTTCTTAATGTTACTTAAACTATTGGGTCAGATAGTGTCTTGTTTAAATACAGCTCGTTCTTTACTTACGATAGAGATGCATACCAATGTCCTCATTGTAAATAGAACATAACGTAAATCACGACATGTCTAGTCGACCCAGGAGTCTTAAAGCTCGTTTATCACAAGGCGGACAAGACCATGCCATGTCCGAACGTATTAGATTGTACTTTTTTAAATATACTTTACAAAATATGCTATGTTTCGTGCTTGTGGCAGGCAGGCAGGCATCCTAGCAGTATATGCGGTGTACAATAAACATTTTCTATGTATTTTCTATTTATAATGGGGTCATATCGGAACGTATTTCTGCTATGCTTTATTATGTCACCGTAAAGTCGCAAAAAAGTTTCACAATGGAAATTCAGCGACTATCTGTTCAAAATGCTTATTACAAAAAAATTGGTTTCAATAACATCTTCGTTTTGAGATTGCATCGTGTATTATGTTTGATCTTTTATCAGTATTCTGATTAACATTGTAAGAAGGTGTTGATTGTATTTGTTTTATAGGAAATCTGACTATATTTACAACTGCAATTTCAATCTCAAAGTGATTAATGAAAGACTAATACACATTGACCAAAGCACATCATTAAAAACTTTACTGATGTGCTTGAAAGGGAATGATATTGCTATTCCAGCCGGGTTGATATTCATGCCTGCTCTGTTTACTATCATTAGTGCTTAATAAATGTACATAATATGGACTTTTTTCTTCACTTTGTATTGATAGGTGTGTGTTCATCTGAGAGGTGCTCCGAATGTTTAGAGGACACCGATACACTCGATATAATTGTACTTGCTGACTCCACATGCAGACCTGCTGATAATGAAAAGCTATTTAGGAGGTCATTTAGACTTGGCTTGGCCCTGTCGGATCATTAGCTTCAGGGGACGAAAGATCCGTTCAGATGAACACACGCAGTGCCATAAAGCTCTGGATCTTCTTCACACATAGCGTGATGAGTCATATGGAACAGATCGGGGTTGCCAGATCTACTGGCCCCAGCGTGTTATACAAATCATCAGTCTTCCTTTGAATCACTGAAGCCTGACACTCTGTTCTCTCCCTTTATCACACATTTATCTCTTTCTGATAGACACATAGAGGCAGCTTGTGGAAGAAAATTTGCCAAGCTGTAGTCAGAGCGGTTTATAATGTATTAATAAATGGTCGGGTTGAAGGACATTTGGAAGGAGGTATCTATGTGTCAATTACCATCTGCACAGCAAATGTACACTGATATCAAACATGCACATGGAAGTATGTGTGTCACGTTTCCCCTCGCACAAACGTTGTGAACGTGGGGTGCGTTGCGGTGGTGATGGTAAATGATCCTAAATGCAAGGCGCTTGAAATGAAAGTCTCTTTAATTCCAACATGAACATAAACACATGAAGTTCGCTGAACCGGAGC
>JAOUQX010000010.1:10240927-10252702 GCA_028566295.1 Liobagrus marginatus
AAACAACATAACATGAACATAATCGCTGGGTCTTAGCGTCCCTCGGGTGGCCGTCCCGGCCACGCCCCTCTGCGCATTACATACGCAGAGGATGTTACACAGACACATCGATTTTAGAATGAGGTTTGGATTCAAACAAGCTACTGTTAAAGCAGGTGTGGTTCTTGGATTTCATTCTTAGGGGGCCTTAGCCCTTTAAATAAATAAAAAAATCTATAAAAAAGTCGTATATCCATCTATAAAAAAGTAAGCATGCATTTCAAATGTATAAATTAAAAAATAATCTTGCAAGTCTCCATCTCATTATTATCATCAATCAGTACTACGGTTAGGCATTGCCAACGATATAAATAAATGAAAACAAAAACGAATTCTTAATTTGTTTGCTCCGTTATATTATATTTGAACCGCATGTCATTTGCTGGGCTCCGTTTTATGACTAGCTAATTTGAGTTGGCAAATTTTCATAGATAATGTAAACATTGAATGCATTAATGCAGGCTAAAGAATAAAAAAAATCTGAAAGTGTATTTTTTCATCTCCCGACTGTGGCTGACAAAGGGCTATCACACATGCGCAGTATAGCAAAGAGGATTAAAAACAAAAGAAAAAGCTCAACATGTCCTGCATTTCTTAGTTATTTTGATTTTAAAAAGTAAAAATAATACTTTCAATAACTTTTGATAGTTTGATAGTTTGTCAGTGTTACCCCCCCCCCTAAATAGGGTCTAAAACCAGCACAGTGTTAAAGGAGGTTTTTCTTTTCAAATCAAAATTCCGATGAATAATTTTCCATAAAAATAGTAATAATAGTAATAATGATAATAATACATTAATAATAATACACTTATTTTCCATTTATTCTACGCAGGGTTGAGTGGAGCTTGTAGTACTCATAATGAAATCTGGCACATGCTACTTCAGGGCAAAATCCCACAAACTCACACACTAAAAACATTTCAGAGATGCCAGTCAATTCCTTAAGCACAGGGAGAACATGCAAAGTACATGCATACACAGGAATCAAATCCCAAACCCTGGAGCTGGAAGCAAAGATGCGAAGCACTTGGCCATCTATTACTATTCTTATTACTATTATTATTATTATTCAGGAATTAAGCCTGCAAGCCATCGGTTGAAGAGGTCTTGATTATTCCATGACCTGGTTTATTATCTCCACACACTGTATAGTCATTGGTTAGTCTAAATGGTATGTTCTGCCGCTTGTATGCTGTATGCTTCACTAGTCATGTTGAGTATTTATAGTACAGCACATTCATACACTTAAAGCGACTAGTAGATTGTTATATAAATCCAAGTCATGTTCAGCTGCAAATGACCTCTTGTCTTCTACTTTATGTACCGTAACTATATACACATATGTACAATGTGTAGCCAGTCATGTGGGATATTCAATATGGCTGGGTAGAAAAACATTATGGGTTTCCTTGGGTAGGTGGTAGTGACTCTATGGATAGTAAAACATTATAAAGCAGTCTAAAAATAATAAAATGCTAACACAGGGTAAAAAGGAAATTCAAACGTTGCTTCTATGTGTTCCTCCCCACTGTAGGATAAATGGAAAATATGTGGATTAATATTATTATTATCCCGCCCAAGGTGTTTCTGTGTTGAGTTTGCATGTTATCCCTGTGCTTGAGTGGGTTTTACCCGAGTACTCCAGTTTCCTAAACACATACGACTGGACATAGGTGAATTAGCTACTCTAAATTGTCCATAGGCGTGAATGTGAGTGTTAATGGTTGTCTGTCTCTAAGTGCTAGCCCTGCAATTAACTGGTAATTGTCCAGGGTGTACCCCACCCTAGGTTAGCTGGGATAGACTCCAGCGCCCCATGACCATGAAACAGCACCCCATGAGACAATGAATTAATGAATATTATTATTGTTTGATCAGCTAGCGGAGTTGAGGCAGTAACGATGTCCAAACACATACACAGAATACATGGCACTTTTAAACAAAAACCCTTTACACTAGGCATAAACCAACAAGCAGTGATGTGAAGCACGAAGACACTGACAATGACACATACAGAGGGAAAAGAGTGAGGGATATTTATACTCTGTGTGGTGATGAGGAGAGTGCTTGCAGGTGTGCGTGTGTGTGTGTGTGTGTGTGTGTGTGTGTGTGTGTGTGATCAATGGTGAGAACAGATGGGAATTGCACACACATACAAACACATTGTCCACACCAATTGTGAACGGTTTCTCGATGCCGCCATCTATCGGCCAACCAGATATAGTCCACGCATCAAGCTGCCATCGTTCATCTTTGGTGGGCTATTGGGGAGGCCGGGGAGATTCTGGTGGAACCCCAGGCTACCGGGTTGAAGCCGTGGACTGCCGGAGGTGGGTCCCGGGCAATGGGGACCGTGGAGGCCCAGTGAGGCCAAAGGGGGAGCGACGGTAATGACAAGGCCAGAGGGAAGAGCAACAGAGCCGGCGAGCTAGAGGTCGTCACTTGGTGTGCATATGAGGCAAGCGGGGGAAGCAAGGAATCCGGTGTGGCCAGAGGGGGGAGCGAGTCACGAGTGACGTCCATAGCCAAGGTGGTCGACCGAGTGACATCCTCCACGAATAGGCAGACCTACAGTCATCCTCATGCGAGCTGAGGGACGGAGTGGCGTCCTCGGCTGGGCTTGGGAATGGAGAGACGTCCGACGCCGAGCGTCAGCCGCAACATATACCACCATGGCCTTGGGCAGGAGTGTGGGATCAGGGTCTCCCGTCTTACTGATCTCAGGCCTATCACCTGATTCGCGGCCGGAACTAAGCTCGGTCATCTGGAAGTCTCCGGGAGACTTCGGGGCCGACACGGACATCTGGGGCCTCTGGTAGAGGCTCCCGGCTGTGATGCGTGGGTGTAGAGAGAGTGTCTGCAGAGCAGGTGGTATGTGGTCTGGCAGGTCGTCGGGCTTTGCAGCGGGTCCCTGGCTGACACGGGCATGGGATGGTGGTTGGCAGCTGCTGACTGTACTCGGGAAGACCTCGGATGACAGATTAGGGTGGTGCATGTGTGCCCATACCTGTTTGGCACTGGTTCGGTATGGCTCACTCAGTTCGAACCAGAAAAGCGCCTTGAGGTCCTTCTCCGGTACTCCTGGAGGGTGCCAGCTCCAGGAACACTCAATGTAGACCTCCACATCTCATTCTCTCTGGCTCAAGCATGCCAGATGCTCCCGTGCTTCCTCCTCTGTCATCTGGCTGTAAGCATGTGGTGGTGCCGAGTCACCAGCAGGCTGATGTTCATTGGGCGCGTGCTTCGCGGGAGCCGCCGGTTCAGCGTGCTGGAGTTGGCGTGGCACTAATGCCTCCGTATGCCGTGTGAAAGACTGTCTTTGGCACCGGCCCTCTTCGCCGGCGGACTCATCCGTCCACCCAGGCTCGAACAGGCTCTCCCAGTCCGTTACGCGCTGAGAACCGTGGTACGTGCGTGGAGCTGGGGAGAAATAAGGTGTGAGCTCATTTTCTTTGTCGCGTCCATAGCGCTCCGAACGTGAGCTGATGTAACAGTTACTGAGCTCCTAATCAGGTTTGCCTCCCAGCAAGTTGAATTACAAGTTGAATTATAGCATAGATGGTGATCGCTGATTTTCCTATATGCAGTGCAGACCTGTGCGAGCATGAGATGTGTTGCCACATTGATGCTAAGGCCTCATCGTGCGATTCGTTGATTTTCACAGGTTTACCACAAGTTTAATTTAGATGTAGATAGCGGTAGAATTATATCTGAAATGTAAATAGCATTGTGAAAACATTTATAAAACACGGGTCTGTCTTACAATTGTTTATTTATAAAAATAAATAACTTTGTTTGCTGATATACTGTCGTATATAATACGCAATAAACACATTTACTAATATCTTCCTTGTAGGTAATATAAAGAATAGAAAATATTAGTTTCCAGAAGTGTTTTATCTAAATCTTTTATTACTACAAAGACTACAAATTGGGCTTGACCCCTATAATTGCTGCTTGTAGCTATATTTATTATTATTAATAATATTACTCTTATGTAGAATTCTACTTAAAAAAATTCTATTAGAAAAGAAAAAGATCCTTTAAAAGTAGTTTGCAGTAGTCTGAACTTAATACTAAAATCAATGTGCCTGCAGTTCACATCAGGTCAAGCACATTATCATGTCTAAGGAATTTTTTTTTGGTGAACAGTTTTATTTAAAATGTCTAGGTAAGGATAGGACAATTTTAGTTCAAATAAATACTGTCTGAAGTGTCGAAAGTCTTACAGTTGATTGACCTAGACTTTTGTTTTTGCACACATCTATAGTAATGTACTATCAAACCTTTCTATACTGATTGGTGTAGCTTTTTCATTTTGACTCCGCCCTATCCACAGGCATCCAGAGCTCACTGAACAGTTTGATAATAAAAATTATGTAAATAATATGCCATAGACATCACACTTAAATAAGCACCTAGGGGAGATTTTGGAGACAGACAGCCTCCACCTCTCTAATCAAAACACTGACTAAAGGAATATTTATTAAAATACTATTGTTTATCCCTTAAAAAATCCCCCATTTGCTTCCATACCATAACCGGTGTCACTGAGCTTTTTTAGTGTCTCATAGTGACACAACACCACGATTGTTTCCATTTTTTTTTCGATTGACATGGACTAAGGAATATCATAATTGTTGACTGGACCGCGTTAAGAGCACTTAATGCAACTTGCATCATTAGTGATCAGAAATGTCCCAAAAGAGCAGGTGATGATAACTTACAAAGCTATTATTCCCATCCTAAGGTCTGTATGTCGGATGAGGAACAGGAATAGTTCCCAGATACATAATGAAAGCAGTGCCGATGAGTCACTGTGGCATTTCAGCCTATGCCATAGTATCTTTGGATATTAATACCTCCTCAGGGAGACATGAGAGGAACATGTAGAAGACGTTTGGTACGTTTTTCCACTTTTGCCTCCCTAATGAAGATTATAAATAGAAAATGAGAACCTTACGACATATTTAGACATTCATGAGGTACAGCCTAAAATGATAAATATTAAACATGCCTGGATGAAACATTCACTTATAAATTATGTAAGAATCCAAATGCAAAACAGGATGTACATGGTGTGTTGTGGCAGAATGTCTGTTTTTGTCTGATTCTATTTAGCTAAAAGCTTTATGCAAGTGTTTGTATGTAAAATTGAATAGAATAGAAAATCTCAAAACTGCCAGTGATCTATATCCTCACGCAGGAACATTTCAGATAGATATATAACCTTTTTTAAAGGAGCATACATGTCAAACACTGGAAAACATATACAGTACATATTGCATAATGGAGATTGATTATTTAACTTGACTCCATTATGCTTAGTCAGGGGTCTTTGCCTATTTTTTTTTTTACATTTTTTATTTTGCTATTTCTATATTAGGGGTCAAGCCCCGCAGGGGCGGGACCCCTATTGTATTCGTACGATTTATTACGTACGTTTTTCTTATACCTCTATCAATGGAGTCTATGGCAGCCCATAGAACCCCTCAGTAGAAAGTTCTGAAAATTGGCATGCCAGGAGACACTATGATATGTTACCATACCCGACTTTGGAGTTTCTAGAACCTATGAGTCAAAAGTTATTTTTGTATTTATATTTAAATAAAAGAGTGTAAATGTTGAATTAAATGCGCCACATCACATTGCGGTCATAGCGGCGCAACGACAAAAAGGTAAACATAGCAGCATTTTCGTGTATAAACCGTGTATGCATTTTTTCTACAACATGCTATAAACGTTATCAAATAACCAGGAAGATGGTAGGATAAAATGAACAAGTTATTTCGTTTCGTTATAACTTGTATTTAACGTGTATTTAAGTTATGGATCCAGCTTTACCACTTACCTTCATTACTTCTGAAAGTATTAATTCCGTATATAAATGTTGCTGATATCGCGATAGAGTTACGAACACAACGATACCACAGATCTTTCTTAAATCTCTTTTATTTATTTATTTTCATTCCGTGCTTCAGTGTGTGTGAATGGACCATCGCATTGAGGTGGCTGAAGAAATTGCCAGTTCATATTTCGGCGGAGCACGCACCTCATATACAATAAATTTGTGCTTGTGTTTTAGCTTCTGAGCCAAAGAATCAGAAGCAATAGAAAAATTTGTTTTTAGGTGTGTTTTGTGTAAATCTTTTATTACTACAAAGGCTACAAATTCAAATCTTATTTATTCCATACATGCAGTGAAATGTTTTTATTCCGCATAACCCAGCATACGAATTTGAATGCTGAGGTCAGAGCACAGGATCAGCCAGAACGTGCAGCACCCCTGGAGCAACTGAGGTTAAGGGTCTTTCTCAAGGACCCAATGACAGTAGCTATTCTGGTGTGAGACTCGAACCACAACCCTCTGATCACTGACCCAGACCCTGAACCCATTGCGCCACCACCACCACCCGCAAGTTGTGCTTGACCCCGTTAGTTGCTGATTGCAGATATATTTATATTTATTACTGAGTTTATATGTATTAATATACAAACTGTAGGACGCAGAAATATTTATATATGTATCAAAATGTTTATTTTTACTGTAGTTTACAGATACAAAATATTTAAACAAAAACAGTTCAAGGTGCACTTCAAACATAAAACAAACAAACAGACAAACAAACAAACAAACATTCATGAAATAGCCGTTTACATGACCAGCCCACTATACAAACTAAAAATTACAATAATTTATTGCATTAATGTGTGAATCACTTAAGCATCTCTTGGTTGAAAAAGTTAACATTACTTTTATCACATTCCCTCAAGCCTCAAGTCACATCATCCAAATTTATCTACGATCCTAGAAAGAAGAAAAACAAGTGCTCTTGTTATTTCTTCTTAGTTTTTAGTTTTTTAGTGATTGAGTAAAAGGCCATCTTTGATAATTTATCCCTGTTGACCAAATTTTAGATACCATTTTGTATTTAAATGCATATTTTCTTAAATTTCCTTTTAGGAAAATGCTAACGTTGTCAGAAAACTGACAAGTTTTTTCAAAACGGTCAGACAGCAGGTATGTACATGGTAGGAATATTCAACGACCTACAAAAAACACTTGAAAACTTGGTGCCATCTGAGATAATTGAATCTCGCATTCCAGGTTTAATAAGTAATCCACAACCTAAGGAATCTTTCTAGAAACCAGAGAAGTTAGGTTTGGGTATTTCAAACTTGTTTGCCTGTAAACTCTCAATTACAGTCTATGGGCCGAGACTGAAGTGCAATCAGATGTTCTCGGTTAGTAATGGTGTGGTGCTGCGGGTAAGACTCTTTGTGGAGTTTGCGTGTGCGTTTGAAGACACCGCAGTACGATTGAGAACCGTAGCGTTTGGAATGAAATAAGGGCTTGGGAACGTTGCCAGGCATCAAAGTTACGGCACTGTATTAATCTGCAAACGATGCACTCGTTGCATGCTGGAAAATTGGCAAATGGAAGCACTGTGTGTACAGGGTGAACATATGAAGTCGAGCGCGGTTTGGCACAGAACAGGCAGGGTGACCCACTTCTTTTCTGTTTTTTTGCTCTGGACAGCATGGGACATCACAGACCTGTCAAAACACAGTTCAAAAGTCGAGGGCGTGATGTGAGTAAGCTGGTCACAGTGTTTGAAAGCCAATGAAGGAATTGCTACAATGGAGCTAATCTAAAACCCGCATCTTAGAGCTACAGTAGCTCAAATGGTTACGCTCTGGGGTGTTAGTTAGGGGTTCAAGCCCCACTGCTGCCTTTGTTGGGTCCATGAGCAAGGTCCTTAACCCTCTTTGCACCAGGCTCACCGTAGCATACCTGGATTGTGTTAATAAAATTATTTCGTTGTGCTGTAACATATATTGTATACGTCACCAATTAAGACTAACAATCTAACTTTAGGCAATCACAGCTTAATGTATTCACAGGTGCTCTATATACACACTGTATGTAAGCTGCGATTGTAAGGTTGAAGTAAATACATTCTAAACAAAGGTAGCAGATAGATAGATGGATGGATGACTATTTATAAGTTTCCCCTTCCATCTCCAAGGTAATTGTTTCTCTGTAAGCCCATACCATGAGGTGTTTTATTGCGCTTATAACACAACAATCAGCTGTCAGGTGCCAATGTAAACCTCTTCTTTCTCATTTCACCAATAGCTAAAGATATAACAGATCTTTCAATCACAGGTGCAGTTCATATGGTTTGATGTCTCCGTTGATATTCTAAACCCTGTTTAATTCAGAATGTCCTAGGTTTTACCTTCCACTGTAAATCATACAAGTTCAGAAATTCAGCATAGAGAATACCATACCAAAAACACAAACTGAAGCGGAGCACAGAGGAGAAACATGTGCTTTGTATTTTCAGGGAGAAGAATACAGAATGGATTCTTTGTCTGCACAGTTTGACTGAGGACAATTTCGCTGGATCACGTCTCCGCTTGTTTGGTTTGCTGGAGGAGTTTCCTTTCGTAATTCTACACCACTTCACCTTTAGTTAGCTATAACATCAGTGTATTAGAACAGCGATTCCCAAGTGTTGCTTGAAAGCATCCCGTATTTCCAGGAAATCCTGGATATTTTGGCCGCGTGGGTAGAAAATCTTTAAAAAAAAAGTCACTTTAGAATCGACGATCATCTAACTTATAGCACATAAGTGAAACAAAGAATTTCGACGCCACACAATAAGGAATTTGATTTGAGGTCATTGAAATAAACATCATCTCTCTTTAAAGCAGTTTCCAAGCTTTGTAGTACTATAGATCGCTAAACTTAGCAACCTCGCAACTCGTACTGTAAGATCATGATATAAAGCCTTTCATACAGAATCTAGTCACTGAAACTGATACAAACAAAAAGGTTTTTCAAGTGGAACAGGTGTTTAAGAAAGCATACTTTGTCCTCAGCTTGATTGTAAAGTGTATGCTTAGGAATCTGCAAGCGGGAAAACCTGATTGACAGAAGGCATAAGACTTGATGTAATTGATGTCTTGACAATGTTTTGAAGATGTGATTAGAACAGTTCCTGTTTGGAAATGCACAATAAATTCAGTCTTGTTTAGAATCTTTACCCATGAAGCAGCAACTGAATGATGATTTATATATTTAAAAAGAAAAACAGTCTATTTGATGAAATGTGCATCTAACAACACTTCCTCACACACATTTATCACATACTGACTTTGTCTGTCGGATGTGTTACATCACCTGAGCTGCTGCGATGACCTGAGCAGTTTCACTTACTTCGACGCAAACGCCAAAGCTCTAAACAGCCAAGCAGTGACGGCAAACCAGGAGAGAAAGTGGCGTTGCATTGTGATCTCCACCTCCTCCTTCTCCTCCTCCCCTCCCACACTCTTCTCCTGTTCGCTTACGGCAGACGGATAACAGTGCAGCCACAGACGGGCAGATGAGGACACGAAAGGAGACTGGATTACAGTGAAGAACTTCAGCACTGAGGGCGTGTTTTTACCTAGGCACTTTGCAGGCTATTATGTCTGGTGTGTAAATCTAACCCTGTCTCGTGTTCTCGTTCTGGCTGCGCTGCGGTTCTAGCTCGTTCGCCGAGGCGAGACATGAAGGAGAGACTGATTTAGGTCAGCAAGTCTGCCTGGCTGAGAGCTCTGCACTCTCTCAGTAGCACCTTCTTTACGATGCCTTTTAGGCTTCATCGTCTTGGAAGACGCAGAAGACGCTCCACATAAAGACAAAGCAAATTAGAACCAGAAACAGAACTCAGGCCATGCACCCAGGTCTGGCTAAAACCAAACGCAAAATTTCAAAAAAGCACAGCGAGACGGAGACGGCGCAAGTACTCCTCCAGCTCCAGCATCCTCTCTTTGTCTGAACGAAGCCTTCCTTTCCTTACAAAGACAAAGTCGAAAATCTTTGTTCCTACTCTGAGATGGAGCGTAATTCCAAGTTTATGAGTATCGTTTTCTCCACCATCTCAGTTCTCAGACGTTTCACCAGGAGAAAATGATTCCGCTTCGATGGAGGAGTGGAGCACTTTTGGAGAAAAGTGTGTGCGCCGCAGCAGTGCACGCCTCTGCCTGCTCTGTCTGCTTGTGTCGCACTGCGCCTGTGAGTAGGAAGGGGGAAAAAACTCGGCGTCTCGGCGTGCTCGTGAAAAATCAGCTCCGTGACACAGCAATCAGCTGACCTGCTTTGTCATCATTATCGGTCCACGCAAACCAAAAAGGGGATGCTGGGAAGTTTTCGGGGTGTGGCGCCACCTGACTACGCCCTCTCATTTGCTTCTTTCTTGCCTAACTGTTATGATGTTGATGTTTGAATGTGACAGTGTTATCTTTACCTCCTTTTTTCCGCCTGTTTCTCTCTCACTCTCACTCACTCTCTCTCCCTCACTCGCTCTGGCTCTAAAGTTGTTTTTCCATAGAATTTACTCCTGACCTGTATCCTGAGCTGCACATGAATTTCCACCATGCGAGAAAGGGAGACGTGCAGCTTCCATACCTCATATTATAGGAAATAATCTGTTTTCCACTTCTGGATTTTCACATCTGCAATACAGATATATACCAGGAGCACAAGTGGAATAGTTTGTTCTCTTTTTACAGGTCAAACTTGTCTCTTGTTGCCGAAAGACCTTGATGGACAAGTTGCTGAAATAAAATCTTTATTTAAAATTAAAAACCTCTTGGCTGGTGTAGTTCACAATTTTATTATCATGTATTTATTTAATATATTTAATTTTTATTTTGCTATCTTTCTTCTTGTTCTGTTTGCCTTCTGTTCCTCTACCTAAATTTTTTTTTAAACACTGCTCTCTATCTCTCTCTCTCTCTCTCTCTCTCTCTCTCTCACTGCACAATCACATCCTCATACGTCGAACAAAGCAAACGTAACACTCGGAACAAAAAATGAAAGTGTTAAACAGGCAGAACGAGTAATTGCAGTGCCCTAAGAACAGTTATTTAAAGGCATCATTTCCTGCCGAGGCCATTTCCTGCATGGCGGCCATTTAATTTTCTATTACATTGCTGATACTGATGATTGCTTTTCCTTTGCTGTGCTGTTCTGTTTTAACCCAGGTTGACAGCAACACTGGCTTTGAGGACTCTTAAAGGAGAACTGGCAACATTTCACTTTTTCCTTATTGTGATTTGAACTAGCACATATGGTCTCATGATTAGAGACGTCATCTATACAAGTACAATGCCAAATAAGGAAAATGAACTGGCTAGGATGTTATATAACTTGGAATCCAGACAAAAGAGAGAAAGAGAAAATTCAGGTGGGGTTTTTGGATATACAGTATATGTTGAAACGTTATCCATTATTCAGGGATGAATGAGGTTTTTCAATTATAGACTATAATATGTGATGTACAAGAGACTATACAAGGACTGAGATTGATCACAATAAATACCCAATTTATTCACAGACAGTGCACTTTACTTAATTGTATGTTCTTCATATTTTTAACTGTAACACCTAGACCTCCTCACCCAACATTCGTGTCTGATCTCAATAATACTATTGTGGCTAAATGAACAAATCCGCACAATGTAGTGCAAAACCTGCACAGAAGTGTTTAAGTTATTATAGGAGGTAGATTGAGACTGCATCTGGATGTGCAAAAAACACCATGTGATGGTGTCAGGTGTTCCAAATACTTTTGCCTATATGGTGTACTGTCTCTATTGGAGATGATAACACGTTATTGGAACTGACTTATTCTGATGTGTATCATTTACACCATGTCAATATTTACACAGTAGAAATATATA
>JAOUQX010000010.1:10259340-10270194 GCA_028566295.1 Liobagrus marginatus
TTCACAAACGTAACTATAAACCCCAAAATAATAAAAATAGATCAATAAATAGATTTATTTTTAATGAAGGTAGATTCCGAGCTTTTAATAAATAACGAAATCAATTACAAAACAAATAAAACGGTTCATGACCTAAGGCGCTAACGACCTATCAAACTGATCAGGTTCGTCTGTCACAAGTAGCTTGTCGTTAAAATCCTGTCTTTTTGGTACTGTCTTTAAAAAAAAGAAAAAACGGAAAAACATGTACCTTTAAAACCAATTTTTGCAGTGTAGACAAGAATGAGGTCAGACATAAAGCTCCTCATTGCACGCGCCGATTATTATTAGATACTATATTCAACCAATTGGCGTAATGGGGCGTGGCTTCAGCCTAAGACAGGCTAGCGACAGCAGCGGATTGGCTGTTTTCCTCTCGTCTTGCCACTGTAAGGAGGATAAAGCCAAGCGGAGGCGCCGAGCTGAAAATCTTAAAGTTGTGATCGGTGAAAGAAAGATCCGGACTATGAAAGAGCGCAGTGGCTCAAACCTGCCGCATGGTGCTAAGACGAAGCATGCCGAAGAGTTTTCTCTCTTTCCAATAAAGTTATTATTTTTGCTTCTTAACCTGCTTTGCATTCAGAGCGGCTCTGGTCTCGTTTTCAGTCGCACTGGCAGCTGAGTGCTACATTTAAAAAAAAAATTTTTTTGAAGACATTTACAAAACTTCTCTTAATCTCTAAGTCGTTCAGAAACGCAAAGGAAAAACAACGCGCCTTGTAACTTTTTTTTTTCTGTCTCCACGCGCTATTACGCGCGCGCTCCACGGAAGTGTGGAAGAACGGACGTTCACACAACTGTAAAGTGATTTTATTTCACCAGCAGGATATTAAGAGGTTTACTGAACGGTTATGGTGGCGAACAACCCAGATCTGCCACCCATCGACTGTGCCGACTCCTGTGAGATGGAGGCGGACGCGGACGCCTCGCGGACACCGGGCTCTCCACACGCGACCGGGGATGTGGCGTGGTGCAAGACGCCGACCGGCCACATCAAGCGGCCTATGAATGCGTTCATGGTGTGGTCGCAAATCGAACGGCGCAAGATTATGGAGCAGTCCCCTGACATGCACAATGCAGAAATCTCTAAGCGTCTGGGAAAGCGCTGGAAGCTCCTGCGAGACTGTGACAAAATCCCGTTCATCCGCGAGGCCGAACGCCTCAGACTCAAACACATGGCAGATTATCCGGACTACAAGTATCGTCCGAGGAAGAAGGTCAAGACGTCTGCTGGTACATGCAAAGCTGGCGGGGAGAAGGGGGACAAGGGGGTCACCAAGTCATCATCCAAAAAAAGCCACGGATCTAATAAATCTCCTGGTAGGACGCACAAGAAGTCTAGCTCTCTCGAAGCAGTCAGTGATGCTCTCTATAAACCAAGGGCTGCGTCGTCTGCAAAGCAGATACCGGACAAGCCGGCGAAGCGCGCGCACTCAAGCTCAGAAAACCTCGCCCCCTCCGCCGCGGTGCCCGCGAGCCCGACACTGAGCAGCTCGGCGGAGTCCGGAGAGCCAACCAGCCTCTACGATGACGCGGGGACGCGCTTCAAACACGCCCGCGCCTCCTCTCCGACCCCGTCCGCCTCGCACTCCTCCTCTTCCTCCTCCTCGCACTCTTCGGATGAAGAGTTTGAAGACGACCCGCTGGACTTCGACCCCAGTCCCGGTGGTTTCAGCGGCGGATTCGGTAGCGACACGTGCCTGGACCGAGACCTGGACTTCGGTTTCGAGTCGGGCTCCGGCTCGCACTTCGAGTTTCCGGACTACTGCACGCCCGAGGTGAGCGAGATGATATCGGGGGACTGGCTTGAGTCCACCATCTCTAACCTGGTGTTCACGTATTGAGCCCAAATGCTAAGACTTGGTGTTGAGAATAACAAAGAAATGTTAAAACGGCGTACGACGCGCAAAGCCACGCGACTGAACGACGCGATTCCCACCTGTTTCATATTAAAACGCTGTGGGCAGATTAACAAACGTAAATACTGAAAAGGAAGGATACGGGAGATGCTAGAAGTTGTTAGTGCGAGCGGGAAGAGCTCAGAAGTTGCACGAAGACTTTGTGGAAGCTGAGATTGTCGTCAAAAGGACATTTTACAATCAATAAGCTCATCGCTGATGGACTGAGAAGGTGAGCGATCAGCTTTGTGTGGCTAAACGAAATGAACCGAATCGCATAAGTGAGTGCGAGCCGTATCGGTTTTTACGAAGAAAACAAACAAAACGATAAAACAAACAAATCTATCACCAGCTTTTTCCGTTAACGAGATGTCAGGTGTTTATGCGCAACTCAGACGGTTCAGCTTTTCCCCCTTACACTACAGATCAGGACCAAAATACGTCCGAGAAGCGTACTCTCTCTCTCTCTCTCTCTCTCTCTCTCTCTCTCTCTCTCTCTCTCTCTCTCTCTCTCTCTCTCTGTCTCTTCTCTCGTTTTTCATATGGACCTCTCCACCCCTCTAATCCCTTCTTTATAACCCATTTGTGCTCAGAACAATTTTATACCAATGTATTTATAATGCTCCAAATGTTTGCATTTGAATTTTTCTTTTGGTGTCGTTTTTTTCAGACAACAAAATGAACTCTATTGTTATTATATTGTCATAACTGGTAACCAGCTGTTAACCAGTTAGCATCTTTCAATTGACATAATGCTAATTAATGGCTATTGATTCCATTCACTGTTAGCCAAATTAGCACCTGTGGAAAAGCTCCTCTTTTTTCTCTACAGTACACCAGTCTGTCTTGTTGTGTAGCCTCCAGATGCAACATGTATATCTCTGTTTTTTCTCAAGGGCTAGAAACTGCATCGTGTCATTTAAGGGACAGGAGACAAAACGTTGCTGTTATTTTATACGTGTATTTTTGTACAATTGAAATTTTTGTCGAGACAAACAAACAAACAAACAAACAAAAACAACAATCTGTTTACAGTGTCGATCCACAGCTTTCTTAAAGACACACGTTCACAATTTCTCAACCAGCCATGCAAATGAGACTGTATGTAGCGGAAGCATCAGTGTCCTTATGGAAAATACTGTTTCCTTTTTTGACGATTTCTTTGTGCTTTAATCAGTGAATCCGTCCTTTTTTAAAACCACTGGATGTAATTTGAACACGCTCTAAAATGCCTATATGATTTCATGACGTAATGCTTTCACTCCTAAATGTTACAAGGATATTTAATCTTTTTCTACTTGTTGGCTAAATGTAGCTAATCGTTTTTAGTATGTAACGGCATGGCGACTAGCGTTTCGTATTTAAAAAAAAAAAATTCAGGTTCACGTAGAGCTGTTGTGTTTAAAGCAAAAGGATCAACGTGAAGATTTTTTAAATGTACATTGATTGTATAATAAAGGAAAAAGACTGTGCTTGTTTGGCAAAGACATGCCACACCAGGCACTCTGAACATATATCTTTATACGTCCCTATGTTTAAAGTTGTTGTTCATGACTTATTTGGGATAAATAGGCCTATATACATTTTAATATTGTTTCATTTTGTGCAATATGCTGTGTACAATATTGTTTTGTCTTGCCATACCATATCACGTTTGAGTAGAGAATTCAAAGCCAGCCAATTGTGTCAAGTCACTGCCTGTCAGACCTCTGTACAAAAATAATAAAAAAAAAACTTTGTCTTTTTTTCCAGAAGGAAATAAAATCAGCTGGAACTGAACTCTTCTCTTGCTTCTGTTGCTTTAATTGATTTCCATGTGCTTTTATTAAACACATGTACAGTGGTTAACTGCTTACTCATCTAATCACAGTCCAACATCTTTCACAGTTATTACAATTTGTCAGTACATTACAAAAAACTATTAGTTTCAAATGTATATATCATATAAACATCTCAATATTGTTTAGTTTCTGATCCTGGTTGTGATCATAACAAAAATGGACGTGGCCTGCTCCAGCAGCCCACTAATCATATTAAATTAAGATCTAATCCACTGCTGCATCTTAATAAACATGATGACATGCTTGCTGTTTGAGCATCATAACTATAAATTAAATTAGTTTTGACAATTTATAATCTTAGCGTGTGCTGGCTGTGATTTCACAAACAATATGTATTGTTTTATTCACAAGGAATTTGATTTGGTTTTTGCATATTACCACAGACTACATAAAACAAGGAATATTACTGGCTACACCTGATATTGATTGTAAAATAAAGTCATAATTCAGCTTCAGTTAAGTTGTGAGCAGATTAGATTGGTGTTGATCAGCAAAATACAATTGATTATAATCTTTGAGATGAATTATCTTTCAGCAGACAGGACCATTATATTTAGCAGGACAAGGTAATGGGCATGTATTGTGAAAAGGGGGTCAGGCAGTGTGTGAGTGGTGGGGAGGCGGACGAGTGTCTCGAACCAGAGGCAAATATACAGGAGGCTACTGTGGTGTTTTTGACTGGGCGGCGCCGAAGTGAAATGGGTATCTAAACATTGATTCCTTCTCAGAGTCTTAAAATCAGATGGTTGAAAAATTGTTTGCTTTGCAACAGCTAATGTTAGCTTCAGGCCTAAAACTGCAAATTTTACAATGAAGAGTGTTTTTACATTTTCGGTGGCAAACAAAGAAGGAAACTTAACAACCACAACAAAAACAACAACAATATGAAATAAAATGGATTACAAGTAAATAATAATATGTATATACCTATGAGCATATGATGAGCTCAGATAGCTCACCATCAAACGTAATGTAAATGTAAAGATACATTCATTATGAACTTGATGTCTTTATTAGGAACAGCTGTAGTTATTTATGTAATTATTAAATCAACCAATCATATGGCAGAAGAGCAAATCAGATTAGGAGCTTCAGATAATGTTGAAAACAAACATCAGAATGAGGAAATACTCTGAGCGCATTGATTTTGGATTAAGCATTTTAATTTCGATTCAATTTCAATTTTCACTTTATTGTTGGAATTTCTTACAAAAATCACTTATGTCAAGTCCTTTATTCTTGTCCTGAGGCCTACTTAGACCCCCAATTCTGATTTATTAATAATTTAAAAACTGCTGATCTAAGACATGTCAGTTCAATTGCCTTGTTGATGAGCAAGGTCAGAAGAAAGCTCAGATTAACACTCTACATCTGTGAAAATGCAAAAATCCAACCTGGTCAAGGTTTTACAACAACAGACAACCAGGTGCAGGTGGAAAGACTCACTAAAACCTGACAGCTAAAAGATGAGAAAAAATTCCAACCTCTTAATATTTATCTGCATGCTCGTATATAATGTGTATACACATTTGGCTGATCAGATACTTGCATAAATGTGTAGTTGCATAGTAAATGTATAAAATCTATAAATTAAATTAAAACCCTTTTTTTCTAACATAAGCACATCATTTTAACATAATTTCACTGTCACACACCTCTTTCTTAAAACCACGTTGTAATGAGGAAGAGAACAATGTCATCTATATGACAAGAATGATCAAAACAACATTCCTGTTATAAAAATGTGCAAGCATAGGGTCCTGTGATGGAATGACATCTGATACACTGTGTCTTCCCATCTTTCACTTAGTGTTCTCAGTTGTATTCTATGATGCTGTGATTGGTTGCTTTACATGTCGGTCGGATGCTGTTCTGCTCTTAGTATGAAAGTCTGGCTACAAGAAACTGCCAAGATGCCAGCCAGGATTAAGCATGGAAAGTTGGGAAGTTGTAGCTTAGTGGTTATGACTACTGATCAAAAGGTTAAGAGTTAAGGACTACCAAGCTGCCACTAAAGGTCAAGTTATACCTCAACTGCTCAGTCATATCAATGAGATAAATGCAAGTCACTCTGAATGTTGTCGAATGCTAGAAAAAGTTAACAAAAAATGAATTGTAATCCAGTGTATAATGAACAACACGTGATGCAAATGTGAACGCAGAGACATTACTTTGTCCTTGTGTTGGTCTTGCATGATAAAGCTAAATAGGTTTGACAAGTATCAATGCTTTTAGACATACAATAAATAAAAAGAGCAACGCTTTAAATATCTGGAATTCTATAGAACAAACGTATATTTTCATGCGGTGATGACAAGCCATTACAGGTAACTGAAGTTACTGCAGGTGTGCTGTTTATGTATAATACTCGGTGTGGTAGTCTGCGGTTTAGCATGCGGCTAGTTGTTTCAATAAACTTCCGTATAATATATGGGCGTGGCCATGACGACGAAGGGGGCGTGCCTAGAGTGCTGCGTTCGCACGTGCAGACAAAGAGCCGTCGGTCCATTACCAAGGAAACGTGTAAGTGCACTAAGTTTGTTTTGTTTTCGTTGTGGAAGCGGGACGCAAAGCTTCGACAAAGAAGGAACGGATTACCGACGTATTTGGAACGATATACTTTTGGATATATTTTAACAGAGGAAAAGATGCGCACTGGATGATAGAGGAACTTTTTTTTTCGGTTGTGAGGGTGGCGCTCCCAAAGTTGAGCACAAAGCAGAGATGATTTCCTTTGTTCGGCTGGAGCTGTGTGCGTGTGTGTGTGTGTGTGAGAGGATGGAGAATGGAGGAAAGGACACAAGTTGGATTTTAAACATGAACTTTTACTACGCCTTATTACGAATGTTTTTTCTTGGAAATATCACGAGGATATTATTTGGTTTCCATCATTTTTGAAGAGTGTTTTCTTTTCCACATCGTGTGTGCACTGGGATTAACTTGGCACTAAAATAATACATAATAAACTCACTCTATCCTAGAACTAGAAGTGTGCCATTTTCCTGTTATCTGTTTTACATCCTTAAATTGAAACCTGGAAAAGCAACAGGTTGTTTTGATTGTTGTCTTTTCTCTTTAGGACAGATTCGATTAGTCTTTTAGGTTTACAGTGCTATTGCTTTGGAACAAAAAAAAATGTTTCTTAGACGACAATAGTATGGTTGGGATGTGTTCGTCCTCATCTTCTTCTCATTATTATTTAGAATAAAGTGATTTGTTGAAATTATATTACGCTACGATTCATGACTTTGCTTCATTAAGTTAAATTTATTTAAAGAAGTGTGTATGTATATAACTTTATCAAGAGTGCATTCATAGGTACAGTGGGCTTTAAAGTTCTAAAAGTTCTATAACCTTATGTTCACTGGCACAAACCTATAATGAAAAGCAGCAACCAGGATAATTCATAACAAAACTTTTGTAGGCTAATTCCAAAAGGTTTATTCGGCATAAAGGAAAACAAAAACATACCAGAACTCAGTTGCAAATCTCCACATACTTTGTTGACACACTTTGATTTATTTTTTTACACATGAAAAAGTATTTTGCGGAAGTGTCTATTTTTTTACTGTTTTATGCAAAAAACATTCGATATTTGAACAATTTTGCAGGTATCTCATGGGCCCATCACATTTCAGGCCACTTTACAGGTATGTAGTTCCGGATCCGGACTCTGGTTAGGTCACTCAGAAACACTGAGCTGCTTGTGATTGTCATTACGTTGTTGGCAGTGGTTGAGCCGTGGTTAAAGTGTCGGACTGCTGCTCAGAAGATCAAGGGTTCAGTTCCCAGCATCATCAAGTTGCCAACGGCTGGGCACCTGCGCAAGGGTGAACTGCTCGGTTGTATAAATGAAATGAATGTAAGTTGCTCTGGATAAGAGCTGTCAATCCCAGAAATGTTGATTTGGTTGATCTTCATTGGTGTGCTGAATGTTTAAAATTCCTTTCCCTTTCTTCACCGTACTAGTAGACATAAGAAGGTTATTGCCGGCACCGTGGCTGAGGAAAAACAATTGTGTAGTGTTATGCTGCCACCATCATGCTGCACGGTGGATATAATGGTCTTTTAATGGTGTGTTTAATAGTGTTTTGCACCGAACATGAATGAAATTGCTCTCATCAGACCATAATACATGTTATTACATAGTTTAGGTTGATTTAGTTAAGTTTGCATGTTTTGGTTTGAGAAATGGATTTTTCCTAGCCACCCTGCACTTTTTGTCTTGTTCTTTTGTTGATATCACTGTGACACTTCGTTTTCTCTGTTTGTTAGTGATCGCCATTTTTGTTGGTACAGCTAATGTTTTTTCCCCCTTCCTTTTCTTCCAATCCCTTTCCTTGATTGATACTTTGCAACAAGAGAGATCCCATGTATGCCTTGTAACCTTTTTGTGATTAAATGAGTAAAAACTAAAGACTGTAAAGAAAATCCTAAAGAAACATCATATCCTTACTGTGAGATAATCGGAATAAGTTTTATTAATGCGGCTCTATGATTAACCCTTTTAATGAATTGAATTGGTTCATTTTCAACACAGCCACAGCATCAAAAATGCGTGCAAACTTATTCAAGCGGGTTGTTATTATTTGTTTTCAGTACTTTTTTCCCCTAAATGTTTTTTAAATAAAAATTTTAGATGTTCAAATTTTACATTACGGTTGAAAAACCTTTGAGCCCTGCACCGTTACAGGTTCGAATGCTTTAAATTATATGGGTAAAAAAAAATATTTCCGTTAATTTGGCTTGCACGTGTATTTCTTTAATTCTTTTTAGAGAAAAAAGGATAACACCTTACACAGAATTCTTTGTGTTATTATTTTCATTTTTTTAATTTATTGATTTATTTACCCCTATTAATATTTCCTGGGCCCACCTCGTGGCCTGGCCTATCTATCTGTCTTGTCTGTCTGTCTGCCTGTCTGTCTGTCTGTCTGTCTAAATCTTGTTTAAGAGGTTCCAGGAGGACTGTTCCAAAATGTAAGTATGGCATCAAGCATTTGGGCCACCACAAGCTACCCAAACAGCTTCAATAAACCATGCTAGCAAATAAATACGTCTCTGAAAATGGAGCAGTAAACTATATCGTTGCAAACATTTTCCCTCAGTTGATGTTTTGATGATGATGACGGTGGTAGACAGCGCTTTCTTTCCAAACATCAGTTGGCTGAATGCTCACTCCCTTCAGAAAGTGGGAATCATCTGTGAAGAGTTCATACATATTAGAATACAAATGTTCATGCATTGATTAAATGTGATCTCTGATTTTTCTTTAATGTGTCACATATCTGTCAACTATAGGCATCTATTTGCCCATCACTTGCTGAAAGGTAAGCTTCGTTGTCATCTGTTTGCAGCTAAAACCTGAAGATTAAAACAGGTATTTCTGGCAGCACAAATAATTAGTCCCTTTTACACAGGAAGTATGGTGAGATGAAGTCATTGCAGTGGTGTAATTACTACCCATAAATCACAGGGTGTGAAAAGTAGCAGTGGCACAGTGCGAATGCACACGCATGTTGGCAGCGCGGTTGTCTGTAACGGATTCGCCCACATTGGCTTCCTGTGATGGGAAGGTGAGCAGCATTTATCTATGGGAATGAGAATAATTTCAACAGCACCGTGGCTTCAGTTACACATAAATAAATAAACTTTTATGTAAATGCATGCCATTAGCTGTTAATCAAAACGAATTATTCTATTAAATACTGTTTAGCAGTAGTAAAGGTGTTCAACCTTTTAGATCATTAAATATTGGTAATCAACATAAAGTGCGTATCGACATCGCCATGTTAATTCAGTAGTTCTACAGAGTAGCTGTTAAACAGTATGTGGTAATTTAATACTGTAGAAGGAAATTCAACATTGCAGATAACAAATCAGTAAATGTGTTCATTTTAACTAACAAGCAAAATATTGTACAATGCCACTGTGGTTATGTATCTGTGCAGTGCTCCTAATTATATAAATATGGCACACCTAAGAGAAAGGGGGTCCATTCTGACTTGTAAAGGTGCAAAGGTCAGGTTTGCTACTCAATTCAAATTGTATTTGCAGAAAATGTCTTTGAATAAAAGTTTCTGTTCAGATCACGCAGAAGCCACATCTGATTCCACCTGTTGTTTAATCATTTGCTCTTGGCCTAAAATAGACTCATGTGTGGCTACTTCTCTGTTGGAATGAAAACCTGCGCTCACACAGGCCTCCATTTTTTTGGAAAGATAAGACACAGCTGACCTTGAAGAGTCTGTGAGTTTTGGCTCTGACAGTTCCTCAAGCTCAGCTCCATCTCTCCTGTTCTAAGTTCATAACTGGGCACAACCTAATTTGATGTCCTTGGTATCTGTTATACTTTTTTAAAACTCTCTTTTGCTCTCACTGTTTTTTTTTTTTTTTTTCATTTTTTTCAAATGAAAAAAACAGTGGGCTTGTTTTGCCCACTGATGGAATCCCAGTTTTGATTTACATCAACAGTCTTAACCAGCTTATTATCTATTTAAAAAAATGTAATAAAAAAACATGAATGCTATCTATATTTGCATTCATTTAAAGAACATTATCAGTTCACTCCAATTTGCATCGTTTTAATTCAGTGTAATTCTCAGCAGTGTTAAAAAGTAGGATCCTACAAAACGAGCTCTGCTATGACTTAGTTTGGGGTAATGATCAAACTTTTTTAGCTTTTCATTCTGTGGTGGTGTTTTTGAATTATTCACCTCAAGAATTTCATAACTGCCCTTAGGTTTTGATTCCATTTGTAAAGATGGTGTGCCTGGTGTGCTCAGTGTGTTAGGTGTGCATTTAATGCTAGAGGTTTGATATCACTGACGTGTTAATTTATTACAGTAGCTGCAAAAATGTCCAAAAAACGAATTCCACAATCTGGATGGTAAGTTGATGGCTGATACGAAAAGCTTTTATGTACCTTGTGTGACTGATTTGTGATGGAAAAGTACGACTTGTTTAAATCTGCTGTGCTTTTCAGTTTTAATGTCACTGCTGAAAGCTATAAACCTATGGGAAAAAAAAAAATATGTGAACTCATTGCGGTCAATTACTAAATCATTTGCGTTCAG
>JAOUQX010000010.1:10323829-10334251 GCA_028566295.1 Liobagrus marginatus
GCTCTGACCCCAGCGTTCAAATTTGTATGCTGGGATATGCTGAATCAAAGAATTTCACTGTATGATGTGCATGTGACCAATAAACTTAACTTTTAAAACTTTAAGTAGCTGAGGGTAAAGGTGAAGGACTGACCAAGCATATCTCCAGACCGAAACACTATTGAGCATATGTGGGGCATCTTAAAATGGAAGGTGGAGGAGTGCAAGGTCTCTAACATCTACCAGCTCCGTGACATCATCATGGAAGAGTGGAAGAGGATTCCAGTGGCAATCTGTGAAGGTCGGGTGAACCCCATGCCCAAGAGGAGTATAAGGCAGTGCTTGAAAGTAATGGTGGCCACACAAAATATTGGCACTTGGGGTCCAATTTGGACATTTTCACTTAGGGGTGTACTCACTTCTGTTGCCAGCGGTTTAGATTAATGGCTGTGTGTTGAGTGATTTTGATGGGACAGCAAATTTACACTATTATACAAAACTGTACACTCACTGCTTTACACTGTAGCAAAGTGTCATTTCTTCAGTGTTGTTACATGTAAAGATATAATAAAATATTTACAAATATGTGAGGGGTGTACTCACTTTTGTGAGATACTGTATATAGAAAGTAAGAACATTTTAATTTCCTTGTTGCTGGGGTGCTAGCACATTGCTTGTTTTTAGATTGTATCTTTTATTTTGGAAGCTAGAATCTGGCCTTGCTTCAATTAGAATTTACAGTGATGGTGCAGCAGTGGGTCTTTAACATCTATCTACACAACATGGGCTTTTAAATACATTTTTCTGAAAGCACGTTGGAGCAGTGTTGGTATCTAACGGTCCCTGGTCCTATGGTTTGTAACTACTGTAACACTTGTACTTCTGCATCTATAACATGCAAACAACAGTTCAATTATGAGTTATGTGACTTTTTCTGCAAACTTGCTTCTTTTCATATGACCAGAAAAAGTTCTCAAGCCCTCCGTAACTGAATCTGTAGTGTTTGCTTGAACACAGCTGATTCTGCTTTCCTATATCTGGCAGGCATGTGGGCACAGTGTAATGTAGCCTGCGTGGCTCAGCCAGGCCTGCATGCCATGCTCTACTGAATATTGTCGCTTCGCCTACACGTCTTCCTTTATGCAGTTCAGACTCAGAAAAGTGCCATATTAAGACTCAGATCAGCTTTCGTCAGACCATGAAGGGTCATTTAATGATATGGGCCAATAGAATGGAAAACTGAGGAAAGCCTGTGGGTAAATGTTTGGGTGGGTCCAGAAACGTGACGCAATGAACTATATTTTCACACGATGATATTATTTCACGTTTTTATTTCCCTTTATATGCTTGTTCGCCGAGTAAAACTGTTTATAATCTGTTGCCTTTGTTTAAATGAGAAATCAAGCATTTTGATCCAGGCTGTTTCCCAAGAGCGAAGCTCAGATCGATCTTTTCCATTCCCTGTCAAATAAACTCTTCGTACACAGCCATAGCGTGCACTTTATATACTCACACATGCCATAATTAAACTCAAGCTTCGTGATTTAAACGTAGTTGACTTCCTCTCACCCTTGTGTTCCCAATCGCTATGCTAATGGTTGTTTCCCTCGGGTGCATAATTCATGTGCTTTCTGGCTTGTTTCTCTTGTTGCACTGCTCCAGTGAGTTGAAGCAGCAAATCGTTCGGCTTATGCTTACCGACTCGGCAGCCAAACCCTCCTTATTAGAGCGCAACACTTCACTTAAACGTTATAGAAGCAGTTCTCACGTGTTACAGTGCCACTCTGTTTCTTTTTTCCTCTCTCTCTCTCTCTCTCTCTCTCTCTCTCTCTCTCTCTCTCTCTCTCTCTTTCTTTCTTTCTCTCGCTTCTTTTTTTCGAACCACATTCATGCTGATATGTGATTTGGAAACCTTCCTTCTGCAGGCATCATTATGCAATTTGAGGTTTGTAATTGCTGTAATTATGTAGGGACTGGGGTTCTTTTTGCTGGCTTTTATGGAAATGGGAGGGTGAGTCTAGTTGTTTAGCCCTTCCCCTGAGTATTTCAAAGCTAAACGACATGTCTTGGATGTCTAGACTGAATCATGAAGCATGATGCTGTGCTCTCTCTGTCTTGTTATATTTATAACCTTATTATTTTCCTTATATACAGTGGGAAAAATGTGAAGCAAGCACAACCATGCAGGCAGGTGAAAATTGCAACAAAAAAAACCAAAAACATTGGATTACTTATGAAAACGTTGGCTGTGTAACCCATTATGTCTGTGGCTTTACCCTTAATTAAACAAGACATTATCTGAGGAACTGAGTAGAATTACTTGAGGTGTGGAACAGTATACCCCAACACTACACAACACAAGTGGTGGTGGTGGCTCAACGGTATAAGGCTCTGGGTCAGTGATCAGGGGTTCAAGCCTCACACCAGGCAAGCCACCGTCATTGGGTCCTTGAGCAAGGCCCTTAACCTCAACTGTTCCAGGGCCGCCGTTCATTCTGGCTGACCCTGCACTCTGACCCCAGCGTTCAAATTTGTATGCTGGGATATGTGGAAGCAACGAATTTCATTGTATGTATGATGTCCATGTGGCCAATAAACTGAATGAATGAATAAAACACACACAGACCTACATAGATGTTGGAGCATGGCTTTCAGGGCATCACTGCCCCATACTCCCAGCATGCCTGGTGCAACACTTGCTGATGCTTTTATAGCTCCATTTTAAAGATGGCCGTTATTATAGGTCACAGGGTGAGCCCCACCTGTAAAATGGCGGTCTAGTTGGTATTTACATTTTCAGACCTTGCGCGCATGAAGGCGTACCACATAGTTTCGTTCAGCACATTGTCTAGTTACCCTCTCAGGGAACCGGGTTACGTACGTAACCCTGACGTTCTTTCACTCCAACCAGAACACACCATGTCTACATTGAGCTCAGGGGTTTTGTGCACAGGGCTATTATCATGCTGAAACAGTATTTAAGTCAATTAGTGCCAATGAAAAAAGAATGTAATGTTACAGCATACACAGACATAGTATGCAATTGTCTTCTTCCAAATTTGTGGATTGGACCAGAACCCCAATGGATCTGTCCTTTCATACACAGCAGCAGTCCAATGTTATTCATGCAACTGGAGTATAGCGCTTAATAACTAATTTAATCAACCTGCTCTGTCTTCAAGTACTGTTTTAGATGATACTAGCCTGAAGCATACCAATCTCTCAGTATGTTAATGAGTTACACAAGGAACATATTAAAAACTGTACACTCCTCATTTACATACAAATTCAATTAACCGAGTTGGGATGAGGGAAAAGAGGAAACAAAGCATTTGATTGATGTTTTATGCTTTGGTTCATTGTATGAAGGGTATAGAGCATGATATATTGCTGAAATGTGTTTATTGTCCACCCTTGATTACTGGGGATAAACGAAAAGGCTTGGGTTGGAAATATTTGATCATTTCAGTGTCGAGTTAATCAACACATTCATGAGTCACGAAGTTAGTAACATGGCCTTGGCTCGTGGCAGACGATTGAGGACTTCCTGCATCCACACAAAAGCACACGCAAGCATCCTGGTTATGTTTTAATGACTTGCTTAAAGCGCATTGTCCAATTAAGGAGTATTGTAATTGGGACACACAGGAAACCTGCGCATCTCAATGAAGAGGCGGCTGCACGTCACGTTTGCTGTCAGGCACGTAGATCTGCGGTGTGAATCTACAGCATTTACATATTAGACAATTAACTAAATTGATCTCTGGTGCCTGCTGATGAGAGGTGAAAGCAAGGCTTTGTCTCCTTTGGGGTTCGAGCATACTGGCCTTCAATCACTGGTGTCAAGGATAACACTGACACTTGTGCTTTATTAGCATACGGCTAATTAGGCCACCATAAATAGGCCGATGTGCTCTAAAACTATTAATGTTTTATGTGGTTTTTGGCCAATTTCATCTACCAGAGTTAACCGTAAATAATGAAATGTATATTAACCTTTGTCACGCTAGCATTGTGTATCTGACACCTCTTTCCCTTCATAATGTCCTGCAACATTTCCTGAATTTTCCACCAGAAAATATTGATCAAGATTCGCTCCTATTTCCTCAACCACAGCGAGAGAGAAGGCCCGTCTACATTTCATAACCTGAATGTGTGTGTTTGTATTATCTCTTCTGAAGACTAGCAAGGACGTTCTCAGAAAGTCCGTGCTGCTCATGAAAAGCAGAGTTTTCCTTGGCGAGGCTTTCTAGGTCTTAGGAGATCATCCGCTCACTGATGTGAGAATGATGGTGGTGTTTTCTTGGGTAATGAAGTAGTTTTCAGGTTCAACTAGGTGGCTTCCCTTCCAAACATAAGATTTGTGTTGCAGAGGTCATTATGAAATATACATCACAGCACACACATGCACATAATTCAGCAAAATACCATTCATTAATGCAGAAGCCTTGAACAACCTTCGGAGTCATTATTCCTATTCTGTATGCTGACGATATAGTGGACTTGAAGAATTAAAATAATATGCTATATAAACATACTGTATGCGCCACTGTTGGTTTTTGTGCAGCGACACGCTTTTTTTTTATTAGCTCTGACATGAAGGAGGATCTGTGTTCACATAGAAATGGAAATGCAAAATGAGATCCTCATTCTCAGATAACAAAGGACATTATTAGAGCATTCAATCATCTGTTTTGTATTGGGGGAAGGACTGGCTGTAGTCATCAAAAATAATTATGTTTCAGAAATGTTCAGAAAATAAGGGCTGCTTGATTCACAATGTTCATCAAAGGCTCCTTAAACAACACTCCTGGGCGAAAAATGTACTGTATACCATACTCATTCAAATGATTGAGCTGGAATGTGTATATTTCCCTATGTTTAGATCTATGTCATGTACAGTTGTGGAAGGCCCATAAAAGTTCTTGTTATTATGTACACAATGCAGCTAAAGGTATTGGAACACGTGACCCTCACATCCATATGTGTTTTTTTGAACTTCCAATTCCAGCTATTCCAGAATTAATATCACACTTACTTCTATAATAGTCTCCATACTTCGGGAAATGCTTCCACTCAATTGTAGAGTGTGACTGTGGGGAATTGTCTGGATCATTTATACACAATAGTATTAGGGAGACCAGGCACTAATGTTGGGTGAGGAGGTTCTGCGGTGCAGTCGGTGTCCGAGTTCTTCCCAAAAGTGTTCAGTAGGCTTGAGTCAGAGTTCTTCCACTCCTATGTCTAGGGCCTGAGTCTTCAACCTTTTTGAAACTGAGAGCTACTTCTTGGGTACCGTTTAATGCTAAGAGCTACCAGTTTGGTATTCACTTCTGAATGAACAAATTTGATCAATTGACCTTTAATTATGTTATTATTTATAATTAATGTTATTCATATACGTGAAGCCACTGATCATGTTAATGATTTCTCACAATGATTATCAGCAATGATTGAACAAGGTAGTAAACAGATAAATAGCAATATGCAACACTTTATTTATATAAATATTTATTATTATATTTTCAAATTGACATTAATACAAGCTTGATTTAAAAAAGAATAGCAACGCAAAATATAGATGCAGCTCACTGGTAAGTGGTGCTATGGTGGGCTATTATTAAAACGGGCCCGTGGGCTTCTCATGTGGTCCTTGCGGGCTACCTGGTGCTCGCGCGAGGGCACCATGTTGGTGACTCCTGCTTTAGGGGCTTTGTGCTCAGGGGCATTGTCATGCTGGAACAGAGTGGGTCTCTTAGATTCACTGAACGAATAATTTAATGTTACACTATAAAAAGTTTTCTAGACAACTGCGTGCTTCAGGCTTTTTGGGCAAGACACACATTCCTTTTTTTCTGGTAAAGATTTCTCATATAGATTCTCATATAGTGCATATTTTAACAGCTACAAATATTTCTTTTCATACCACACTTTTACTTACTTGAAAAGAGATGAAGGACCAAAAAAAAAAAAAAAGCATCTTGTTACTGTAATTGAAAACTTTTCAACACTACTTCTGACACAGCACTAACACTGGGGACTCCTTCAAAGATTAACATATAGAAAACACACTGTATTGTACTGTACCGTGTGTGCTTGCAGTAATATTTATAATAATTATTAATAATAATTACAATAACAATAAAATAACAGTAATAATTGCAGTAAAAACTATTCATATGAGTCATCATATTGACAGATCAGCTATTCTAAAGAAGCAGCAAACTTATATACTTAAACTTAAACACAGTGTAAATGACTAGAACTTATCCACTCATCCAGAGAACTCGAAAACCTGAATGACACAAGAAACAAAGATCCCTAAGAGCGCAGGAGGGATAATAAACAGAGATAATTGTTTTGCTGAAGCGGCTCAAATAACTAACTAAAAGTGAATGGTGACAGATCAAGTGTTTGCTGGCAAGAGCTCTCTATCTTATGCTGAACTGACATGCAGGATTAGTCTCTTGTCTTTTTTCACCTTACTTCTTGTTAAAGCTATTAGAACAATAGAACGGCATACTTTATTCCTCAAATCCTATTCCTCGTATAGATCAAATCGTATTTCTTCCTGCTGAAAGGTTTCACACACAGCACAGCTTGAGTGGCTTTGGAGAAGGAGACTGAAACTGTACAGCGCCGGCTGTGATTAAGTGTTGCGCTTGTTTGGCATGACACAGAGCTGTGCATGATCAGATACAGAAAGCTATGATTAGACACTCCTTCAGAGGAAATTGTTTAGTTGTAGCGTAATGCAGCTCACTGTAAAGCATTTGTATTTTAAGGGTTTAAGGGGAAAGTCCCTCGTACGAGTGTCAAATGTCGTACAAGTAACGACTTGGCTCGTCTGTAATTCCATGAGCTCGCCTGTCTCGTTAACTCTTTCCTTTCTTTCGACATCCTTTCGTCCGCGACATTTGTCTTCTATCTTCAGCCATTTTATTCATCCATGTGAAGTTTTCTGTATTTTTCATCTATAGCTTTATTAGAAGAATTGTACCCCAAGGGTGGTGGTGGCTCAGCGGTATAAGGCTCTGGGCTGTTGATCAGAGGGTCAGGGGTTCAAGCCCTGCACCAGGCAAGCCACCATCATTGGGTCCTTGAGCAAGGCCCTTAACCTCACCTGCTCCAGGGGTGCCATTCGTTCTGGCTGACCCGGCACTCTGACCCCAGCATTCAAAATTTGTATGCTGGGATATGCAGAACCAAAGAGTTGTACTGTATGATGTGCATGTGACCAATAAATGTAACTTTAACATTTGAGGACAAGGACAGTTTCAATTTGTAAGACTGATGTCAGAGTCATTCAGTCTGTCCTTGTCCTCAAATGAGGTAGACACAGAGTGGCAGAGACACTGAAACAGAAACCATTTATCCTTTAAAAATACATCCAAAAAAACTTTTTTTTTGGTTCTCATACAGGACCAGCTTCAGTTTTCTTTAATGCGTTTCCTCCACACGCTTGTGACATAATCCCCTACTAACATTTATATTTAAAATAAAGACAAACACAGCCTACTAGTAACTCGAAGTACTGGCCAATTTTGCCTTAGTGTAGGATTATTTGCAACAAAGCCAACTTCAGATGACCTCAGTCTCTAAGGGCTGATAGCATTGCACACCAAACTGTTAAATATGCTAATTATGATTTTGGTGTCTCTAAGGCCCTTATTTACTAAAGGTTGTGTGAATAAAACAAATGAAAGCTGTACGAGCTTGAACATGGTGGTTTAAATAAGAAGAAATGTTATGTTTGGGCCATTTTTAATGAATGAACAAGATGTTTCTAATTAAAGAGGAATACAATTCAGTATTTTCGAAGATGTATACATTTTTTATGCATTAGGTCTAATGAAAAGTGTATATAAACATATTACGTACTATATTAGGTGATGGTGGCGCAACTGTATAAGGCTCTGGGTCAGTGATCAGAGGGTCAGGGGTTCAAGCCTTGCACCAGGCAAACTACCATCATCGGGTCCTTGAACAAGACCCTTAACCTCACTTGCTCCAGGGGTGCCGTTCATTCTGGCTGACCCTGCGCTCTGACCCCAGCGTATTCATATGCTGGGATATGCGGAATAAAAACATCTCACTGTGTGTATGTGATAAATACGATCTGAAAATGAATTGTCAATTATATTATAATATATATTAAATGTATATATGTATGAATGCCTAAATGTAAATAAATATAATAAATCATCTTAAATACATTAATCACATTTGGAGAAGCTGGAGTGCATGTAATTTATTTCAAGTCGATTTTAAATTTGCATAACCCTGTTTTTCAGCATTTGATGCTAGATACATGCTCTAGCACCGCTTGTATGCTGCCAGCATCCCTCAGTGTACAAGGTAGGGCTGCCTCAGGACTTTCCTCTGTTGTGACACCAAGATGGTGGAATGAACTTCCCATAGATGTCAGAACAGTTGAGTCACTGGCTTTCTTCAAACGACCAGTGAAGACCAACCTCTTCCTCAAATACTTGATATTTTGTTTTATTGTTATATTGTTGCTCTTCTTACTATATTTCCTCTCAACATTCTTTAGACTCAAAACTATTCTTAGTCTGTGACCCAACAAATCAGTACTAGTACACCCTTAACCAAAGCAACCTAGAGCCCAAGGGTTAAGGATCTTGCTCAGGGGCCCATCAGTGACAGCTTGGTGCTGGGAATTGAACTCATGATTTTCCAATCAGCAAGTATCTTAATGAGAATATTGATGCATATAGAACTAAAATTAGAAGATTAAACTCAAATTTAATGACTCCTGCATGGAAGAATAGAGCTAGTGGTAAAAATGTCTCGGTTTGTTTCTCAGCTCAGGTGTGCGATTGAGGTTGTATTTTATTCTAGGGTTATTCCAATATGCACATCGTGTTGGATATACAAGCATGTGGTAACATCACATGATTCAATCACGTGGAACCATTTACGCACCTACTCATGTTGAAATCGGACAAGTTTTATTATTTCCTATCATATCATAGTATTGCTCGTTAAGGCATCACACTGCTGATAATTAAGCATTGATTCTGAGGTGCGGTAATAAAGTTAAAGAAAAAGTTCAGTTTATTGGTCACATGCACATCATACAGTACTACTCTTTGATTCCACATATCCCAGCATACAAATTTGAACCCTGGGGTCAGAGCGCAGGGTCAGCCAGAACGAACGGCGCCCCTGGAGCAGGTGAGGTTAAGGGCCTTGCTCAAGGACCCAATGACGGTAGCTTGCCTGGTGCAAGGCTTGAACACCCGGCCCCTCTGATCACTGACCCAGAGCCTTATACCATTGAGCCACCTTGCAAGCCAGGTTTCAGTGATTTTCTTCATTTCCATGTAAACTCATTACAGCTCTGACCAGGATATAGCCAAGATCATTTAAATATTGCTCCCTCCCCCTACATAGCATGTAATATCCACTATGAACTTACAGTTGTAAATCACCTGATAGCTGGCCACACAATTTATCTGATTGCACAAACACAGCAGACTGATTGGGATTGTGTCTTTTATCTAAGACTAGACACACTGCAGCAGACAGGAAGTAGTAAGGATTAGATTATCGGCCAGATTCAGATTTGAGTTGTGCACACAGTTATAGTGAGGAATTAATAATAAAATTATGCATATTGAGACTCAGACCTTAGATGTCCTGACAGATATTAACAAGCGCTAAAACTTTATTGTTTCTTTTTTTAATAGTGAGACGTAACAGGTACATGAGATGTTAACCTTGAAGCATAATACACGGCTTTATATCTGATATACTGTATGTCTTATGGATTTAATGATTTATCGCTAAAATTCTGTGCCCTACATAATTAAAGAGTGCGTGGAGGTAAATCTGATGAGTGGTCAAGGCTCTGGGTTGTTGATCATAGGATCGGGTTTCAAGCACCATCACTGCCAAGCTGCTACTGTCAGGGCCTTGAGCAAGGTGCTTAAACCATTATCACAATTGACCCTGAGCTCTGACCATCAAGAACTTCACTGTGCAGTAATGTATATGTGGCAAATACAAACTTACTTACTTACTTAGTAAACGTTTGTAGCACCATACAATACTTGAATCCTCCAGCAGTTAATGACATAATTAAAAATATGGTAATAATTTTGCATGTCACCCTAGCACAAGGGCCATGCTAATATTATTTGTATCATTCCAATTTTTGTATCTGTGCTGCCATAGCAAGCACATATACTATGCATTTATACTAACCTATATTAAAAGAGAGCATTATTTTATTCCGTTTGTTCTGGCTGACCCTGCGCTCTGACCCCAGCGTATTCTGACAGGTATGCTGGGATATGCGGAAAAAAAAGCATTTCCCTGCATGTGTATGTAACAAATAGGACCTGAAAATGTCAGTAATCATTCAGATCTTCAATTATTATTATTATTATTATTATTATTATTATTATTATTATTATT
>JAOUQX010000010.1:10395896-10406443 GCA_028566295.1 Liobagrus marginatus
TGGTCACATATACATTGTGCAACACAGCATATAGTGAAAATCTTTGGCGACTATCTGGGTGTTTGCTGTAAGTGGGGATTTTAGTTTAGGGATTGCATAAATTTGGGGTCAGGGTGATGGAAAAAATATTTCCAAAAAGAAGAGGTTCATTCTAAATCCTCACATTAGCCATGGAGCTAGTGTTTTTTTTTCCAGTTTCCCTGGACCTTCCAAAAAAAAATAAAAATTCAGGATATGTATTCACTCTGAGTTTCACCTGGAATAAGTCATCAATGAAGTTGGATGAATAAATCCGTCTGTCTGTCCGCACTGCTTCAGCTGTCTATCTCGTAACACCTCTATTCGGCAAGTTCGTTTTTATTTCTTTTCCTGTGCCTGTAAGGCATGGATATTTCTTTCATACTCATAGAAAAGGCATCTCTCATCACTAAAATTCCTCTCATAATTCAATTCATTTCATTTCTTTTAACACTTAATCCAATTAACGACTGCTGTGGCATGATTAAATGCAGCCGTTTACACACTGCTGCCTTGTTGTTGTGTAAGAGAAAGTTGGGGTGCTTAGTGTAGATGTGTCAATGTAGAGTAATGATGTGCTTTCAGCCTTATGGTCTTAAAATGTTGAAGCTCCTTAAGCAGCTCTCTCTCTCTCTCTCTCTCTCTCATGTTTAAGAGCCTATACACTGAACAAGGTGAGACCTGCTCCCATAAATCCCTGGTCACCTGATAAATAGCACCGGGGCAACACACATGCTAATCTGTGTTCAGTTCTGGCTAAAGGACTTCCTGACCAGTGGAAAAAGCTGGATTTCATGTTATTAATGAGGGAACCATAATTTTAACTAAGGGGCCTGGTTTTCCCTGCTCATGACTCTAAAAACTCTGGAGTATGTAGTCGTGACTGCTTCATATGCTCTGATATAGTTTGAATTTATTAGTTTAGCGGGTGCTGGTCATCATTTTGAATCTGATCTCTTATACCCTTTAGTAGGGACTTGGTGGTGACATGAAATTAATTACATGTTAAAAAAGTTAAGTAAGACAAAAAATAGCACATGAAGACCTGTGCTGTTTCTTTTAAGTTTGAATAATTACATTTCAGAAAGTTTCCACACCCCATTGTATATATACAATCATGTACATTTATCTTGTGCTGCTATTGATTTTAAAATCCGCAAATCGCTCCTGCAAACCCTTGGGATTTTTGGTTGTCTCTTATTTGAGCCTCTTTTAAGAAAATGAAAAATGACAGTGTGAGCCCTCATTGATTGAAACATCCAGTGCTGAATAATCCTCAGTGTGTTTCTCTGATGAGCTACTGTTCATTGTTCATTCTTAATAGTCTCTGCCTTTTGTCCTCTGCCACATGATGTCCTGCTTCACGGCTTAATAATCACTTCAGCCCATGAGCAGCACCTCGTGTTCTCTTCACGTCAGTGACCCATGCCATCTCCTTTTACACAGCGCGATTGATGTAAATGTGTATTAAAGAAAGATTTTTCGACGTCTAGTATATCAGCTCTATCTTTCTAGCTAGTCTTAAAAGTCTACATTTTTGCAATATTAAAAAAAAGTAATACATATTTGCAGGACTGTGTACCACTGCAGCATGGCTCGTCAGTAGATATTCAGAGATGTTCACTTCTCACCTGCTCCACAACACTTCAAGCCTTATCACAAGTTTGTAAATAAGTCTGGCCTCAGGATCTTGTGTGATGTGTCTTATTAAAAAGACAACGTCCATCACAAGTCAATCGCAAATCCAGTAGGAACGTCCACTGCAGCGTTGCGATCGAAACTTGATTTTACATGTGATCTTCGTTTGTCATAGGCATGCCACATATAACGTCTAAGCCTATAAAGTGTGAAAATATTTGGCAAAAAATGAGCTTAAAGTGTTCATTTTCTCTATAACACCGTTTGATACTTTCTAGGGTAGTATTAGTGTTATTTTTTTCTTAATTTATTGTTTATTTATTGTTGTGTTATTTTTTATTAATCAAGAGATTCTTCACTATTTCAACACTGACAGCATAATGAAGAAGCTAAAAGCGAAACCCATTCTAATGTTTTATTCATATTTATCGTCGTTCTTAATGGGTTTAAAAACCATTATAGCTCATTTGTTAGTTAGACACGTGGGATAGATGGGATTACGTGTCAGGATGAGCCACTGTGTCCATCTGTGTCCGACTGTGAATTAATAATCTGCCCTTATGACCTTTGGCTTCTGTGCTGGAATCTATGCCTGCCTTGTTTTCTTTTATCCCTTCACTTCTCGCTGTCTTTTTTATATGTATTTTGGTTGGGAAATTATAATGTTTTTTTTTCTTCTTTCATAGTCATGGCATCAGGCTCTTTTATGACCAGTGGATGTCGCAAGTCCTTTAAGACATGATTCATGTTATGTTATCAAGAACGGGAACTCAATCTACAGTAAAAGTGCTCAAGGAGAAAAAAGGTTCAGGACGAAGAAGTGACAATCACTGATGACTAAATCAGCCAGACATGTAAAAATGTAATGTATGTGATTCAGTTGTGATAATAATGATGCAACATTTTTGCTCGCCAAAGTCATAAAGGCTTCAGAACATTCGGACTTAATAGCAAGGTTATTACAAAAAGCAATTTAGGATATTATGGGCAAAAGGGATGATAACATGTGCTAGTTAGTGTGGTTTGAATATCTCAGTAGAGATATTCCAAGTACGGCGTGTGTAACTAATAGATATGAGTAGTGTTAGAAATGACCTAGTTTATTACTGTATCTTTTCATCTTAGCTGTAATAGAGTTTGCCTCCTCAACCCTGGACCGCTCAATAATCTCCAACTCACCTGTCAATCCACCTGTCAGTTAGGCTCCTTAAATGAGCAAAAATAGCAAAAAACAAAACAAAAATAAAAACCAAAACCTGTATCAGAATTGTATTTTTTTTATTATTTCTATTTAATGTGTCAAACACCTGAACCAGAAGTTCTCTTTTCTGGTTATTTATTTATTTTTATGTTTTTTACACATTTATATGCGTAAACCATTGTTGATAGTCTACTACTATACAGCCATGTGATAATACTCAATTCTCATGCAATACTAAAAGGTATTATAATGATAATAATAATAATAATAATAATAATAATAATAATAATAATAATAATAATAATAATAAAAATAAAGTCAATAATACTGTCAATAAAAATGATATCATATTTAAAAATTATATATGAAAATGGTTAATTTTGTGAAGGTATATTATAGCAACTCTTGGTTCCGGTAAATTTGCATATTTACTATTTTTAGCAATTTTAAAAAAAGAATACTGGTTAATTATCTGCAATAAAATCATGTTCTTTCTAGAGATATAATTAATCCTGCTGATCAAAAGTTTCTAAATAAATTTTAATCTATCCAAAAAAATAGCAAAGCTAAGACAGGGCAGATCTTATAGACACATAAATACGTAATAGTAAAAAAAAACACCTCTTGTCCTCCATCCAACCCAGAGACTTTTACACCTGCTCAAGAATCTGATTACTCCATGCCAACGCTTCTGCTACCCGCTCCAGAACATACGCGAGCAGCCCCAAACTCCCACCTGAGCCTCATGTTGGCCCGAACTCCCCCCTAAGCCCAGTATCGGCCCCGAACCCACACACGAGCCCAGTATTGGCCCCAAACCCGCTCACAAGCTCAGTATCGGCCCCGACCCTGCTCCAGACTTTTGTTTCAGTCCTGAACCTGCTCACAAGTCCAGTCTTGGCCCCGAACTCGCACTAGTGCCCAGTATCGGCCCTGAACCCGCTTATGAGCCCAATATCGGCCTCGACCCTGCTCCAGAATTCATTTTCGCCCCCGAACCCACTCCCGAATCCTGTATCGGCCCCGAGCTCGCTCCCATGTCCACTACCAGCCCCGAGTCCACTCACAGACCCGATAACAGTGAGGATGGAGAGCCAAGCCCCCCACACCCCCACCCAAGGCCAAGGTGGAGTGTGTTGCGGCGGCCGCTTCGCAACAGACGTCGTTACGTCTCCGAGCCCAGCCGTGGACATCGCGCCTGTAAGTCTGGCCTTGAAGTCCCGCCTGGGGGGGACTCTATCATAGTGACGGACTGTGGCCGGTCGGCCGCCTGAGGAAAATGGAAGACGGTGTCGGCTTGTGTGAGAAGCACTACGCACACGCACGCTTGTGCACACACACACACATGAACTTGCTCTCACACACCTGCACTGTGTTTCAATTATAATCACGGCACCGGGTATAAAAGCCGGAAGCTTTGTTCCCTGGGTCTCGATGATTGTTGCACATTGACTGCACCTATGCCCGTTTGCTGCATGCCACTTTATGATTGATGTTAAGCAATAAAGACGTGTGTTTAACCAACATGACCACTGCGTTTTGTCGACTGCGCCTCGCGCCTACGGTGGCTTCATCACACGCCAGCGAGTGTCACAGCGTCTGAGGCAGCTGATAGAGATTTCAAAATGTCACTAAATTTCACAGGTAATAAGGAACTAATATAGTTTTTAATAACTAGAGTTTAGGGCTCGTGTTTGCATTCTGATGTTTGGATATTTGAGGAGTGAAATTTGTTATGCGCTTGATAAATACAACCGGTCGGTTCAGCCGATTCTAACAAGCACTTTTCCCAAAACCTGTTTGTATCCCAGCACTATCCTGATCTCGATTTTAATTTTGCTACTACAATACTCAGTACAGTTATGAAACTCTGTAGTATGTTTACCCATCGCACTTGTCCGGAGGCTACAATATGCAGTAATGACACACAATAGCAGACAGTGTGTTCTCGTAAAGGATCCTATTCACTCACCATGGCTGTGTGACTCCCTTTTACTACATGACCTCAGACATCACAGCCTAAAACATTAGTGGGGGGTGGAAAATCTCCACGCACCGGGATGCATGACCTTAATGAACCCTAGACACACTGGGAGCTTCGTGTCTTTTTCAAAGGCCCTCTGTTAGTCTCTTGCATGGTGTGTAACCGCCGCACAGATCCGATTTGTTCCTCTTGTAAATTTTGGTCTTTGGCCGGGCTGTAAACAAGACGAAGAGAAGGCAAGACTAAGAAATCGGAGGGTAAAAAGGCAGGATTATGATTCTGTGTCTTTGTGTGAACTTGTGCAATCATGTGACTCAGAAAACAATGGCGCCTTGCTTCAGCTCCACACAGTGGCTGATCATTAGGAGAGGCAAATGAGATTAAGCAAGGCTTACTGGACTCACTTATTTTCGTTTCCTTTCGCATCATTTGATGAACTCTCGCGACCGGAGGCCAGAGAGAAATTTATCTGTTAATCCTGCATTGTTGGACTACTACAGCTAAAGATATATGTCTTAACTCCAAAGGAAGCTGTGCTTACAGATGTTTTTACTTTACATATCATTTCATTTTGCTTTGATTTTTCTATTTATGATAAGCACATCTCTAATAACTTTCCTCCTAACTAACTTAAAAGTCATTAAGTTTCTTTCTTGTGCACATGCCCAGACTAATAAAAGATTCACTAACTGAGAATATGACAAAGTATTTGATATAAATTGAAAATGTATTTTCACCTTCTTCGTAGTTCATATGGAACCCCATGTGTAATAGCTTGAGTTGAGTTCCCTTGTTAGTCTTGTTAGTTCTCACTAGAACTTGGGAATGATTTCAGCATTTGCTTACTCCTGACCATACCACTTAAATGTGTTTAATTAATTCCTTCATTAAACAACAAGAGTATTAATGAGATCAGACCCTAATGTTGGGTGAGGAGGTCTGGGGTGCAGTCGGGATTCCAGTTCATCCCAAAGGTGTTCAGTGGGTTTTTTTGGGCTCTGTGCAGGACACTCGAGTTCTTCGACTCCAACCATAACACATCCTGTCTTCATGGATCTCTGTGCTTTGTGCACAGGTGAATTGTCATGCTGGAACAGTGACTTGGTCTCTTACTTCTAGAGAAGAAATATTAACACATAGAAGTGGGAACAAGTCTTGAATAGGGTGGTCAAAAACACATATGGTTGTGATGGTCAGATATCTTTTGTCTATATAGTGTATGTTCAGATTTTCCAGGATGAGATTCATTGTCAAAGCACTCATCATTTGCCTTCATGAGACGCTTATTCTATGGGCTACTATCTAGTAAAATGTTAGAGTAAGCATTGTCCTTACTAAAAAATACATTAATTAACCAGGGTTACCAAGTTATCAGCATATATGAAATATATGAATTTGAACATTCATATTTAATTAATATTAAAATTTGTAAAATTCTCTTTTTCCTCTCCCACTCGTTGCAATGTTTCTTACAAGAGAAATGGTTCCGTACATCATAGGGAAATTGTATGCATTTGTGCAGTTTAAAGGAAATTAAAAATTGATGTTTCATTTTCCTTCATTTACTGTATAAAATAATTATAATAAGATTTTGGTGGCCACTTATTTTTTTTAACTAGACAATTTGGTGTAAAAAATGCAAGGCTGGCAACCTTATGTTATTAACTGTCCTGTTTGCTGCTACTCTCTTGAGTGTGAAGCAGCATGTTTCCTGCCCCAATGGGCATCTATTAGCGCTTATTGCAAATCCAATATAAGCGCTAGGTGCAACAATAACCGTATGAAGCTTAATTGGCCAGCAATTGCGATGTCCCATGTTTGCTTAAGCAATTCAATAAACTGAAATCCGATTATCAGCAACATTTAAAAAAAAAATTATGGTCAGTCACAAAAGGGGTAATTAGTATTTTAGTGAAAATTAAAATCTGTAAATGGGGTATTTTTAAATTGGCTGATATACAATAAAACAATAGGAACTATAATTTGATTCTTTTTCCATTATATAATTTAAATATGTAGTGAAGTACAATATGTGTACCTGATGTGTGTTTACTTAGCAGCTGGCTGGCTTTGTTCTCTTCACTTTTCTTTGTACTGATGCTAGGGCTTCTTTTTTTTTTTTTTTTTTTTTTTAAATAGATTCCTACTGGGCTGCAATTAAGACTGGGAGAAACATTAATGAACAAGTTCTCAGTGTCTGACTTACCTCACCGCTGCTCTATTTACTGGAGCGCTTGGGGGGACACATGGTCTCGATTCAGACGCTCAATTTCTTCCTTTATCAAATTAAATATGTGCAATTTATGTTTTTATAAACATTGGTGACCTTGCTGTGGGCGATAGATGTCCCAGACATTTGGATCTTCTCTTTTGTACACACTGACTGCTCCTCCTTTTTGTTCTTCTAGACGCAGGGTTTCATTTACTCACTTTTGCCCAGAAGCCTCATTTAAAGGTTTTTCGGCTGACTGGAAAAGAAAAAAGAAGCATCCTAGGGATGCTGTGAGATATGAGTCCCTCCATAGAGGCACACATGCTTCAAAGCACTGGTCAGAGGATAAAAGGCTGATCGGTGTAGCAGAGCTTTCTTTCATTCTAGAAAAAAAAAAGAAATGTCTTCTTTTTTTTGTTCTTTTGTACTACACTAATTCCTTTCTTCTCTTTAAGCTCGATATGAAACCCAACTGTGATTTGGATTTATGCCTTCAGAGTTGTTGGCTGATTCTAAATAGCAGGAATAAAAAGGAAAGCTTTTGCCAAGTTACCTTGCAAAAAAACTAAACAGTTCACAAATACACGATAACTTAAAGGATTCCTGTAAGAATGTGACAGCGGAAGTACACTTTCCTCCAGTGCACAGGAAGTTGCAACTTTTATAAATATGTGAGCTAACCGGAGACTGTTTCTAGGGAAACAATCATACACGTTTTTTTATGTGCATTCGGAAGAGAGACAAGTTTGTGGACATCTTACCAGCACACAACTGGGCCTTTCCCAAACTGTTGTCACAAAAGAGCACACACACCTGTCTAGGATGTCGCTATTTGATCAAATATTGCTTCACTAGAACGAGGCGGCCCAAATAGTGTACAAACCTTCATATGCGTTTTAGTCTCATTCTTCATTCCATAATAACTTCCACACTTCTGGAAGGGCTTACCACTAGATTGTGGAGCATAACATTTATCATTTAGCCACAATAGTATTAGTGGCAGAGGTCTGGGGTGCAGTCAGTGTTCCAGTTCATCCCAAAGGTGTTCATTGAGGTTGAGTCAGAGTCAGGGCTCTGTGCAGGACACTCGAGTTCTTTCACTAAAAACCAGAACACACCATGTCATCATGGCGATCAGGGGCTTTGTGCACAGGGGCATTGTCATGCTGGAACACTGTTTAGGTCTCTTAGTTCCCAGGAAGAAACAAGCAAAGATATTGTAGACCGTGTGCGTTCACACCATTCCCACTAAGACCCACAGCTCATCATGTCCTGGCATTAAACTCTCTGAAAAACGACGAAATTTTATATTGTGTTCTACATGAAAGTATATGTACATTATACGAACTGCAATAGAGATCATGTTTTTTCTACCAGTGCAGCTCTGAGTCATCTTGCGTGCCATTGCTGTGTTCTAGAAATGAATTATAGGCTTGTTATGAAGTCACCAATCAGTGCATTCTTTATATACAGGCTAGACAGTGGTTTATTTTGTGTTCTTTGGTATCATAATTGAACTCAGGCAGTGGAGGACGATATCAAGCAAGCACACGTACAAAACAAACAGGAACCCATAGCGAGAAACACTCTTTGAAATTGAGATAGAGAGCACGTAAAAAAGTAAAAAGAACACTAACAGAAGTCAGATTTGTGTGTGTGCGTGTGTGTGTGTGTGTGTGTGTTTCCAGAGCCGTGCCTTGTTAAAACTGAGTTTTTGATCCTGCATGTTTATGGAGCCTCAGCACTCAGAAAGAAAAAAAATTTCAACTCATTACCATGACAAATCTGTTTGCTGGATAAAAACACAACAGCAGGTTTTATTCTACCTCTAGTTACTTTTTTTCTCTTTTAGCCAAGTTAAAACCACTCTGATATATGGGCTGCGTCTCACAACCTGCGTACAAACTGCTGCATAGACCAACTTATAGCTGTCCTTCTGTGGAGAAGCATTAATCAAAATCCCTTTTGGCCATCACTATTACTTCATGCGTGCAAAAATTCAGATCTCATCAGTTTTAATAAACTTGTCATCATATGAATAAAGCCTTGTATACATCACATATAACGAAGGATTTTAAAATACAAATCCAATTCAAGAGTCGTTGGGAATCGCTGATGAGTTTCACATCCCTGAGTTGGCTTTAAAGCCATATATTGTTCTCCCTAGAGGGTAAGTAAATGTGAATAACCTTCTCTCTTAATGTGAGCGTCTGCGTTATAGATAGTCGGCCATTTTTGAAAAATGTGCAGTGTCGCCTTTAGCCATTCTTCACACCTTTTCCAGGAGGAAGCGCCTCCTCCCATGCATGACTCCAGCCTTAAGTGCATACTCTGTCATTTAAATTAACATTATTTATTTCAACCTGTCCCATCTCTTTTCCATACACTCCTTATTAGGCGCCTTGTCTTTGTGTTCCTGTATTTCCGTATGTCTCGTTCAAATGCACCTGCAGCCAAAAAACAGGGGTTGGGGCGAGCGTAGTTATCCCAGCAGCCACACCAATCACGGCTGTTTGTGTCAAGCTGTCAGACTCCTCAGCGAGCAAGAAGGAGATGAGAAAAGAGAAATGATTTCTCGCTGAGCAGGAAAAGATGGTATTTCTTTTCTTCCCTTTTTATTTCTCCCCTTGGTTGATCACTGCAGTCGCTCTTTCCTTACAAGGCTGTCAGCGTACCATCAGTAACGGGTCCCTAATATTCTGATTTCATTACCTCCTTCTGGCGATATGCTGCTCGATATAGGCAGACAAGGATTGCATTTAGAAGGTAGTTGTGTGTTTGTGGCTGCCAATTTTACAAGATTTAGGTTTTATGGAGTCTTGTTCAGCAATGAAGATGCCTGGTCAGAAAGGCAAGGCAGTTGATAAAAAAACACACACTCTTTCATTTTTTGGCTTTCTCACGTCCTCAGCCTCTATCTCCAGAGCACAGACACAGGTACAAAAGAATCGCAAATTGTTTTTGGCCTTGGCTCAATAAGCCAATCACTTTCACTAAGCAGAGTGATCTCATTCCTATTAAAATCATTTGTTCTGTTCGAAATCCAATATCTGGACTGTCAGTAATAAAGCAATTGCAGGAGCAGTGGTGTGATTTGGGGTTGGGGGCTAGGATTATGGACCGTGTGGCGGGAGGTAGCGTATAACTACAGCAAGCCATAACTCTAGGTCTGATTTATTCAAAGTAAGCACCGCAGTGAATAAATGCTCCATCAGTCCTCCTCATAATCTCTCTTTGGTTAAAGCTTCTTTCTCTCTTTTCTCTCTCCATCCATTATCTATCTGATTATTTACTGTAGACTCTACATACAGTGAGGCCTCGACTTACGAGTTTAATACGTTCCGTGAGGTAGCTCTTAACTCAAATAACTCGTATGTCAAATCCATTTTCACCATTACAATGAATTGAAATGCCGTCAATCCGTTCCGGACACCCAAAAAACACCGCAATAAATGTTAAATGTTTTTAAATAAGAAAAATGTATTTAAAAATAA
>JAOUQX010000010.1:10408887-10422158 GCA_028566295.1 Liobagrus marginatus
ACAGACAGACAGACAGGCGGACGGACGGACGGACGGACGGACGGACGGACGGACGGACGGACAGACAGATAGATAGATAAGATAGATGATCTATCAAACGATGAGTCTTTTTGAACTCCATCTTCAAATTCCTGTTGTATGTCAAAATTCCATAAAATCATCACTATCTGAAACGCTTAAACCAGTGCATCTGGCAAAAGCAACCATGCCACGGTCAAGGTCTGCGGATAAAACTGAACCTCTTGACCCGTATCTGCATTTTTGCATTGCGGTGCTCCTACATGATCGCCGAAGCACTGATTTATACATAGCAACGCACACAAAACGTCATGTCGGGTTACACGGAGGAGTAAAGTGCATAAAATTGACTAAATAATGTTTACAAATGTAATCTCGAGCGCTCTCCCCTTCATCCATCTCAGGTTAGATATACAACTCTTGCAGGCTATAAGCTTTAATGCAGCTCCACATTTCTGTCTATTAGGCACACACTCATGCACATTATTGCTCTCAGTGCAGATCTGAACCCCATGGCGCAGTGTTAATTGTGAAGGTTCGGCTCATATCTCCGTATACGTGTCTGATCAATAACAATTTCCCAAAGCTCCTGGTAAATTATAGCCTGGCCAAACGTACACGGGCGCATGTAAAGAGATACAGCAGCTACACTGCGTAAACATGACAGGTATGAATTATTTCTTTAAGTGCTTGTCGGCTCTGAGGGTCTTTTTTGTGAATTAGTGCTTTTGTCATGATTTTTTTTTTTTGCCTCAGCATCCAATTCTAATTGCTATCTTTTGATTAGCTGAAAAAAACCTTAAAGAGCATCTTACTTGAAAAGTATTTAATAAGTGTACACTATTTGAGTACCTCTTTCATTGCTTTTGAAGGAGTGTGATTCTCTCTTAGTGGAGAGTGTTTTATTCTTCACTTGTAAAATGTTCATAATCGGTGTAAGGATATTTGCTGGTTCATAGCATTTGTAATAACACAGAAAAAGCGATCACTGTCTCATCCAAGCCACTATTACTGGTTAAAGTCTTTATAGCCATTTACCAGACATTAAAGCTTTGCCTAAAACCCTAGGGTCATCTTGTATGAATTAAAGGTCTTGTGTAGATTTATCTCCTTCCATGGTCTACCACTCTGCTCTGACGTTGGATTCTAATTAGCACTGGCTTCCTCCTCCAGAACGTCACCTCGCGGACACTGCTTCATCTTCAGCGGAAAAAGAAGTCATCACGAAAAAGAGGGTCTTAAATTACACCTGTCACTTTAAACAGTGGGTCGGCTTGGGGGTTCGCAGCATGCTCGGATACCTGTAGGAGGTCTTTCTTTGTCTGAGGGGAAGGTTGGATGCAACAAACAGCACGCAAGCTGCTTTGAAACGTCCATCTAGCAAGCTCCCCTCCTGAATCGGCGTGAAGCTCAGCATGGTCCGTAGTAATTCAAGCTCCCACTGGCTCGCTGCAATCCACAGATGCATAAATGTCTATAATGGAAGCGATGATAATGGGGAGAGAGAGACAGAGAGAGAAATGGAGAAAGAGAGAACTTCTAATGAAAGCGGATAGATAAAGTGGTAAAGCATTCATGAGGCTCAGTGTGGTCCTTGCTCAAGCAGGAAACAGACTGCTGCCGGAGGAGAAGAACAAGAGTCAAAGGCAGAAGAGAAGAAAGTGAAGAGAGATGGAGTAGAGTGGTTTCTTTCTTATTCTTTTTTTTACAGACATCCCTGCTTCACCCAGAAGTGCATAAAACACAGTACATAAGCCAGAGTAGGACGTCAGCTTTTGCAGTTTGCCCGTAGATCCTGTGCTAGTTCTGTTATATCTGAAATGACCTACAGAATGAAGTGTTCAGCTGAGATTTTATTTTATCTAAAATATATGAACAAATTGCCTTAAACAATGTAATGTAACAGGGAAATTCCAGAAGATACACAAAGATTTTTCAGTAAGTTTTCTTCAGATAGCTAGTGAATATATGGCGTGGGGAACAAACGACCACAACATGAAAAGAAAATGAATCTGTGCATGAAATACATAGAGTGAAAAAAATTTGCTAGCTATTATTTACTAGCTCTTAAACTAATATCACGTTGCAACTGGGTAAAGATACAAATTCCACAGCAAGGAACAGAATCTAATCTATAAGATTTTCCATTCCAATGTGTACTTAATTCCTTGAACTTCACATGATCGTTTTAAATAAACTTTAAGTCTGCTTATAGCAGTATAACTACATTCCAGTTATGGGACATTTCTATTCAGTCCAAATATATGAATAGTATTATGGCAGCAAGTCTGATCTAAGGCAGCACAGTGACAAAGTAGTTTGCACTCCTGCTTCACAGCAAGAATGTCATGGGTTTGATTTCCGCCCAGGGTCTTTCTGTGTGGAGTTGGGACATTTTCTTCATGTGCTTGCATGGGTTTTCCCCGGGAACTCTGGTTTCCTCCCACCCTTCGCTCCCCCCCTGGCCTCGCTTGTGGCTCCACCCTGCTCATGGTCCTGGACCCCCCCTGCCGCCCTCGTGTGGGAACACCTGGAGGTGTTCCGTGGAGGGGGGGGATCCTGTAATGGCAGTACCCGACTCCCACCAGCGGAGGGAGCCTCTGCCTAAACTCTCAGAACTCTGTCACGTTTCAGTCAATGAAGAGATTTGGATCCAAGTGCAGGAGTGTTTTAATTGCCCAGCCGTGGCTAGGTACACACAAACATAGGCAATAATGCTAACAAACAATAAACAGAAACTTGGCTTGAATTAAGAAATGACCAGAAAAATCGCATAGCAAGAACACATGGCAAAGATCACAACAGAGTAACAAAGAAACAGATCAACAGCGCGACATGAACAGAGTAACAGGTTAACATAGTTATAGCGACAATACCTTACAACATTGAAAAGAAAGCACACAGTTTATATAGGCCCCAAAAAGAAAGTAGTGCAGAGGTCACGTGACAGAGTTCTGGGAGTTTAGGCAGAGGCTCCCTCCGCTGGTGGGAGTCAGGTACTGCCGTTACACTTATAGGTAACTCCAAGGAAGCTAATAGGGTTGTAAACATTTTTTAAGAAAGTCTATCTACACTAAGGTACTAAGAATGTGCCTGTCTCCCTCTCTCTTTTCCCCTGTATGTATAAGTGTGTAGATAAAAGAGGAAAAAATTAATTAGACAGATTGGAAAGATAAAAAGTTGTGCAAAGGAAGCGCTTGAAGTGCTCTCACTTCCTGAAGTGCACTAGGTGCTTCAGTTAATTGTGTACTGCTGATCCGTGGGTGCCTTATTAATGATTGCACAAGTCCTGTGCTTGAACTGATGTCCCTGAAACTTAAAGGTTGCATCTGCATTAGCCACCACATTATTCAAGTCACTCGGATGGGTCGGTTCCAACATCTCCATCTATCAAACCCAGGCTTGGATAATAACACTTCAGTACTTATAGTGCACACAAGCCTTCAACTGCATTTATTCATCTGGTGGAAGGTTTTTATCCAGAGTGGCTAACAGCTGATAAAAGTAGATTTAAACAGTGAATTAAGAATGAAGTGCCATACAGTAAAAACAGAGAACTACGACTGACAAACACAAAAGCAGGATTAAGTGTTTAGACTCAGCCATGCTAAGTGCTAACACTTTAGAAAATGAGTAGAAGTTTAAAACTTATTACAGATCCACTTTTAGTGGGGCCCCAGATTCCTGTTGTTTGAGTTGTTTGATCTTCTGCAGTTGTAGCCCAGATGCCTCAAGGTTTGACATCTTGTGATGCTTTTCTTTTTACCACGGTTGTTAAAAGTGATTATTTGTGTTTTTGTATCCTTTCTATCACTTTAATCCAATATCCATCCATTGTCTACTGCTTATCCTGCTCAGGGTCGAAGGGGGCGCTGGAGCCTATCCCAGCTAATTTAGGGTGTGAGGCAGGGTATGCCTTGGAGTACCCTAACCCTTAGAGACAGACTCTCATATTCACTCCTATGGACAATTTAGAGTAGCCAACTCACCTATGCCCAATAGTACCCGGTGAAAACCCACGCAAGCATGGGGAGAACGTGCAAACTCCACACAGAAGGCCCTGGGCAGGAATCGAACCCATGCTCCCATGAGTTTCTTGCTGTGAGGCAGGAGTGCTAACCACTCTGACAATCTTTACTGTTTAACTGCACTTTAAAACATGAATTTTTTTAATTTATTTCTTCATAAACTCGATTGTACTGTATTAGGAAACACTCCCAAACAGCCCACTTGGCACCAGCAATTGTGCCACGATCATAATCAGTGACTTCCCATCATCCGCAGTGTTTGTTGTGAACTCATGTTCTTCATCTTCATCTGTATTAGCAGGTGTGCAGGTGTTTCTATTAAAAAGGGCTGGTGAGCGTATAGTAGTTGTAGAATGCTGAGAATGCTTCATACGCAAAGCTTTTAACAGTGTGTTTCAATGAGTAGTACTTTTTTAATAAGGTGAGTATTTAACGTTAGTTTTGAACAACGTGAATATTTATCATGCTAATGTTTTTAAACAAGGAAAGTGTTAAATATTCCAGTTGTTAGACAACTGTTTAATGTGCTAGTTATTTATGTAGATTAGAGTTTACATGCAAATTTTTAACAATGTAATTATTTATCATGCTATCTCTTCAAACAAGGCAAGTAGTTAACATGTTAAATTTAAGACAACTACTTTTTTAAATAAAGTGAGCCTTTAGCATGCTCCTTTTTTAAGTTGAGTTTTGGCATGCTAGTCTTTTAATGTTGCATGCTAGTTTTATGCTCCTTTCAAATAAGATAAGTGTTTGGAAAAGGACGAGTGTTGAAAGGCTAGTTTTCTGTATATCAGTTTTATTGAACATCTGATATGTGTTTGTTTTTTATCTAAATACACCTTCATGTAATGCCTAGCTATAGTTAGCTAGATTTATTCCAAAGGCTCATATAACAACCTTCACTCAAACTAGATCAAAGAATATGAAAGATAAAGTGAAAAAACGGTAAGGGGAAAGTCAACAAGGACATGTCACACCAAAATAAGGCCTTGAACAAGACAAGTGAACATAGTCTTATTCCACAAAAGAAATCTAAGCTTTGAAATAGAGCTGCAGAATTAAAGGACACAGATAATTAATCATTTCTTAGTAAAGACCAAATTAAAATTCCATATCACGTCGCATTGTTTTGATTTGAAATGTAATTTATGGCTACATTAAAAAATAAATAAATCGATGCTTAGAAACAAGTGAAAGCGCTTCTTTTTTGTGTGAGGGATTCATCTCTCCATGGCTTGATGCTGCCCCCTACAGAGCCTCAAGCTCCAGTGTGTCCCACTCTCAGCATGTCCTTCTCTCTCAGCATGTCCCGCTCGCTCAGTGTCCTGCCAGAGGATCCAGTTCCCGCTCAGTAATCTCCCTGACACCTTGGCGAGCGATGATTAATTGGCAATAAGCACATTAGCAGGGCTCTAAATTACCAGCTCCTCTCATTAACTGCTGGCCAGCTCATTTTTCAGAGTGTGTGAGACAAGTGTGGAATTCGTGTGACATGGAGCGGGCCGTCTCGTCTCGTCTCCCCCAGTCGGCATCACCGCTCGCTGTTAATGAGAATGTGATGCCGTCCAGGAGCTTCATGGGACACTGGACATGATGGAAAATTGCAGACTGTTCTTCTTCATCTTTATAATAGTAGCACTGACCTAGCTGATGAAAGAACGGACTGGAGTCAGTCGGATGCAAACGCGTAAAGTGTGTAGAACAATAAAATACATCAGTGTGTGAGGAGTTTGGAAGTGTGAGTGTGTCTGCAGTTATGGGTTGTTTTAGGATGTTAATACTTTGTGATTAAAACATTTTTTTCCTTTACTATACTACACTTTTAACAAGGTGAGTGTTTATAAACTAGTTCAGTGTTTAACATGCTCGTTTTTGTAGCACGTTGAGTGTTAGCATGCTAGTTTTGAACAAAATGAAACTTTAACAATGTTAGATTTATTCATGACAAATGAACATGCTAGGTTTTTAACAGGATACGTGCTTTACATTTTGGTAAAATATGAGTTTACGCGCTACAGTTTTTATTTTTATAAATGTTTGTGCCTGAGTGACTGTAATAAAGGCAAAGTGTTTTTTTTTAAAAGAGAACTATTTAACATGCTAGTTAGATGCTAACGTTCTAAGCTAATAGGCTGTGTTTTTTTTATTTTTTTAGACTTGCAGTCCACTCTGAAAAACCACAATACCTTCTCCTGCCCTACATTATTTACAGGATATGTCTCTAATATTTTGCTTCCATGTAGCAGGAAAAAGTTTTTTCTGGGCTCATTCCAATACAGTTAACATTCTGAATTAATTTGTTAGCTCACCATAAACAGAGCATTTCCATGCCAATCAGTGGAGTTGCTCTACTGTGCCCGCCTTATTCATCTTCCACATCCATTTCCCCTCAGCCGTCTCCTTTCACTTACTCTGTTTAATTTCTATTAATGGCGTTGCGTTCTCGCATTTAAAAAACAAACTGGAATGGTGGATGGGGACTATGCGCACCCGTCAACTATGCATTGGTCTTCGTGAGTCGTAATATGATGGCAGACGAGTAATTCCTTTGTGCTCGTTGTATGTTTCAGTAAATCATTACAGTGACCAGATTCATCAGTGCATTCAACTGCTCTGAGACACTGTGCGTGCGTGCGTGCGTGCGTGCGTGCTTGCTTGCGTGTGTGTGTGTGTCTGTGTGAACTCGTTTTCATGAATATATGAGGACACTTGTTGGAATAATGATCTGGGCATTACAATTTTCCTGGTCCATGCTTACTCAAAATGTATTAATATATTCATTCATCGTCTAGTGCTTATTCGTTTCAGGGATGCTGTATCCCAGCTAACTTAGGGCGTGAGACGGGGTACACCCTGGAAATCTCCAGTTAATTGAAGGGCTAACACTTAGAGCCATTCACACTCAAATTCACTCCTATGGCAATTTAGAGTAGCCAATTCCCCTATGCCCAATCACGTGTTTGGAGGTGGGAGGAAACCGGAGTATCCGGAGAAAACCTGCGCAAGCAAAGGGAGAACAGGCAAACTCCACATAGAAACACCCTGGGCAGGAATCAAACCCTTGACCTTCTTGCTGTGAGACAGGAGTGCTAATCACCCGTGCCGCCTGCTTACACAAAATTACCACAAAAATTACTTTATTACTTTATTTTAACTTTACTTCATATCCTGTGTATTTTAAATAATTTGCCTGCTGCTTTCTATCTGAGCTGTTCTAGGGTATCAAAAAGAAGCAAAATCACCACAAGATTTGTATTTAATTGTTAAACTGTAAAGCAAGGAAAGAAATGTTTGAGCTTTCGGAGTAGCCTTTACACAAGGATTAAATTCCGCTCAAAATGTATTAATCAAATCAAATATAGAATTTACAGCCTTGGATTATTAGGTCTGGGTGTTTGCTGCCGGATAGCAGGAGCAGAGGCTCCTCGGCTCCCTCGTGAAACTACAGGAGGTTCCATTTCGGCTTGGCTGAAACACACACCAGGGACCAGTCTTTGTTTTCTCAGTCACTGTGTGTCACACTGGAGCTAATCGCTGTTATTCAGTACAAGCCAGAGTTCAGGAACCGGCTCCGTTACAAAAACAGAATGAGCTGAGCTGCATTTCAGCACCCGTGTCATATAAAGTTTTCTGTGCAATATGGAGGGCTGGAGAAAGAAATAGGGTTGTGTTTATCTGTCTATACACAGAGCAGGTTACTGGTCAATTGAGGCATATGATGTTCAGATGTTGCTGAGGCTCCCAGAGCTGTTTTTACGATGCCTCTGATAGCCAAGTTTACTTCATGCATCAATACAATTGAGGTCTTTAGTTAGTACATGTTCAAATAACCAAGTAAACAATGAATAATCAAGTAAATAAAGGCAAAAAAATTAAAGTAACAAAGACATGCCTGTTTTTTATATTTTTTCCATCCGTAGGGTCACTGTTAAAATGCTTTAAAGAGAGCTATCTAGATAGATAGATAGATAGATAGATAGATAGATAGATAGATAGATAGATAGATAGATAGATAGATAGATAGATAGACTACTTTTTATTTTACTTCGGCTTTTAATCATATACTGCACTTAACCTACTTACTTATATTGCACACAAAACAGGATGCCTAAAAGATGTTTCATATTGTGTGTGTAATTTTTTTTCCACCATCATCTTCCTAAATGTCATCTTTGCTCAAATGGTTAAAAGCTCTGTGATGTTGACCATAATTTTTAAGTTTAAGTCCCATCGCCACTAATCTGCCACTGCCGGGTTCCTGAGCAAAGACCCTTAATCTTAAAACTAGAGCTGCATTTCATTCTGGACCGTGGTGTCCAATGTTTAGACTAAAGCTTATCAGCTTTCTCATTAAACATGCCATTGATATAACATAGCCCAAGCCCGGTTGCTCTTGCTTGTTTTGTTTTTCAGGAGCTAATATGACCACTAACTTTTAGAGTATTAATGTATTCTTTCTCCGATTGAACTCCAATCTTACTGTACTTACAATGTCACACTCTCGCAGGACCGGCGGAAATCCAGATCCCAACCAACAAATTAGCACTAGACTCCCTAAAATCATAAATATTTGAATATAAACATATCAAATGTGTTTTTAGTGTGGAGTTTTTGAAGGATAAAGGGTTCGAGGCTGTCTGGTTGCCATGACACAAAAAAATAGCTATAAAGAGAAGATAGTTGTAAAATGGCGTAAGTAGTAAATAGTGATTGATTGTATTTTTATATTATTTGTCTCAGATATACACATCGATGAAGAAAATTCCTGCCAGTAAAACATTTCAGATTATTGGACTATCGATCATCAGGATTTGGAAAGTCGGAGAGAACAGCGACACGTAATAAAATGTCTGATGGATGATTTAAATTGTGTGTATTGATCCGAGTGTCATTCAGACGAATTTTAAACATTAACAGTTCCTCGAGTAGCCGTCTCTTACTTCAGCTTTTATAACAGAGTTGAGTGTAAACTCACACCTTGAGGTTTTACATTAACCCAATTGGCCTCCTCGAGTCATTTTAGTGTGCTGTAACCCCACTTTATCGCACACAACTGTAGAGAGGAACAATTTAGAAAGTTTTACTGGGCTACTGGAGTGATGAGGGGTGTGTGTGCTGGGTTTATTGTGGGCCAGGGGTATAATGGAGGCCAGGCTCATTTTGTTTACTGTCTTTTTTTGAGTCGTTTATGGAGGAGGAGTTGAGGAATGGGACGTGGAGTGTGAAGAGCACTTTAGAGGATTCAGGGCTCGGGGCGCTGCCTGTGACTTAGTGTCATCTACACTAAGATTTGCAGACTTTCATAGGTAAAACTCGTAGGGCGCTCGTCCCCTGGCCTTTTAGGCTTACATTAAACAAAAATCACACCTCTGTCTCATTACATCTATCTATCTATCTATCTATCTATCTATCTATCTATCTATCTATCTATCTATCTATCTATCTATCTATCTTGCACCACATATTGTCTGGAAGCAGCTTTTAAGGAAATGTGTTGTAGACAATAAAAGCTACGGCATGTGTCTGTTTTAGCATTGTAAGATTGGAAAGTATGCTTGAACACGTGTGTGAGAGAGCATGTGTCATTATTTGCCTGAACGCTCATGTTTTTCTTTTTTCTGCTATCCAGTCCATTCTGGCTGATGCTCAGGCGTGTCGTGACTGCAGCATGGTAGATGATAAAAGTGATCATCTGAGCCATGTGGCCATGTCTTTTTCCATTTGGAGGTGCTAAAGAAAAGCGAGAGAGTGTATCGCATCTATGACCTTTGACCCGCAGGGAAAGTTCCAGAGCTCGCGCTCACACTGACCCTGTGACAGCTGCAACCTCAAAATCTTAGAAGAGAGAAGTGCCTGATGTAATCGCATCCACTATATGTGGTGGCCTGCATCACATCTCATGGAAAACCAATCCGTCTGGCAGAGAAAGAGGCATAAAGAGGGAGAGAAAAAGGAGAGACTGTGGAGCAGTCATAGGCAGAATGAGGAGAGTGAGAGAAAAGAGAGAGCGACCAAACAACAAGCCCATGGAGGGCAAATGTATTCAGCACTGGGAAATATTGGACTGCCTAAGACACAATTGAAGATAAATAAGGCACAGGGGCATGACTTTAAAATAGTATATTAAAGGAGTGCCTGGGGGGATTGAAATCATTGCCTGTGAACCCAATCCTAAAGCGAAATTACAGAGGGGGGTAGGAATGATTTCACGCATCACTAACTTATTTTCCCAACATTTTTTTTTTCAACTCACAGTCGGGTTTCTTTTCTGTGCTCGTAAAGCCCAAGGGACGTACGTGTTAAAGTGTAGACACTGAAGGTGAATATGAGCCTACCTTTCAGGGTTTTTTTTTTCACTCAAATACACACACACACACACACACACACCACACACACACACACACACACACACATAAACACAGAGCTTCTTGTGCGTACAAATCCCAAACAGGGAATTATGCAGGCCTGAGGGGGTGAATATTCAAAATTCATTAATTATTCAAAGTGTTCATTTGCACTCTGTCAACTGACTATGTAGTTCTGATTTCAGAAAAAAGAGAAAGAAAGAGGTGTCCTGAGGAAAGATGAACGCTTCTAATTGTACTCCAAACATATCACCATTATGGTTATGACCTCATCTTCAACATAAAGTGTCTCAAAAACAGGTTCACAACATCTTGGCATGCATACTACAAGCCTCTGCTATCATATTGGAATGATCAATACCAATCTTTTTATTGTTTTTTTACCAAAACATCTCAAATTTGTAACTCTTCGTTCTAAGAAAAGACATCCGTAAAATCAAAATGGGATCCACAGCATAGCATTTATTCAGGATTCATTTTCTTCTTTCACCCACCTGGTCATGCTAGGAAATTGATTTACATTCACACAGTTAATTTCATATGAAAAGGTTATATTCTGTATCTTCTATATTATTCTGGGCTGCATTACTTGGTAATGATAGGTAATTAAGGACTTTGTAGTTAATTAAGTGCAATCTAGCATGATGTTGGGATTAATATAAAGAATGTCAGTTTTAATTTGTGGTACATTTGATCCATCTTGGGTGCAGTACATAAGAACCGCAGCCCTTTTATACAATGTCTCTGCCTTTCAAGGCATGATTGGTCTTTGGCCAATTGACTTTTTTTGTCGTGCCCAGCTGTGGATCGATGCCTCATTAATTCCAACACAAGAGAGTATACAAAAGGTCTAGAGTAGATTGCGGATGTGGCATTTACAACTAGAATTTGATGCTGCTGTCTTTGAACATAAAGAGCAAAAAAGAAAAAGTGTCAATAATAGAATGGATCATGGCGCTAAAACTATCAGATTAAATTAATCAGGGCATTAGAGTCAGAACATTAGGATCTGCTGGCTGATACCAGGAAGTCAGAATGTGCTGATGAACCGACAGGAGAGAAAGAAGGTGGCTGAAGTTCACTTGTCTTTATTAACGATATAACTGTCAAACACTTGCCTAAAAACTCAGTGGATGCTGTCCAAAGAACAACAATCCTACTACTAATGCACCCATGGATATGGTAAATGTCACTGGCTCAACATGAGGTCTCAAAACAAGGTGGAACAAAAATAAACGGTGGCATTAAAGACCTGGCAAAAAATATATCCATCAATGGAAAAGATATCTTGCCATGTACAGCATGAGGTTTTATACATTACATACGGGGCATTTAACCTCAAATTGTACAGAAAACAAATATTTGCCATTTGAAATGAGATACGTATGCAGTATAGATGGAAATAACCTTTCATTTTTTGCAGACATTGTGCACCTTAGCTTTGAAAGTTGTGCAATAAAAAAAATTTGTTGGCTGTTCATTGAAAATTGCCAAACCCTGAAAGAGTTTAAGAGAATAGATTTAACTGGATCTCTGGATGAAAGGATGGAAGGGTCTCTTCCACTAGCCAATCAGAGGCATCTCTGAGCTCATGCATGTGGAATAGAGCCGACAGTATTTTTGCGGTCAGTTGCTTTGTGATGTAGAAGAAGAGTCAGTTAAAATTGATGCCTTAAGTGTCTTAACCTTAAGACACTTGCGCTAACGTTAACTCTCCCTAGTTGGTAGCTGGTGTGATAATTGACAGTATTTAGATAGTCGGTGGGAAATTGGCTTGAATTAAAAAAAAAAAAAAAGAATATTCCACGGATTTGTTGCAATCAAAAATGTCTGTAGTCTACAATCTTTAAAACTACAGCGTTTTCCCCCGAAATGAGTTTAGCCCAAGAAACTCCCTGACTTAAGTCAAACATGGAGTGAAAATGTAGAAAATCTCCCCCACTCCATGTGTTATGTGCTAGCCTGGGGCTACGTGGATAAGATGGTTGAGGTGGCGCTAAAAAAAATAGATGGAGTTAGAGGAAGAGTAACAGGTAGAAAGCAAGTAAGGGGGATATGAATTGGGTGAAGAAAAAAAACAACCTAACTATGAGGGAGGGTGGGAGAGGCAAATTTTAGAGAGCATGTTAGGCTAGGATTGGCACAGTGAGGATTACAGACTTACCTTGCTAGCCTGGTCTGTTGGTGATAAGGGAATTTCAGGAATCTAATCCATCAGCTAAAAGCCGAGCTCAAAGAATTGTCACCTTTAAAAGCAATTCATCATCTTGAAAAGGAAATCGGCTACTGGATCTGAACGAAATATTATATATGCTACTCATGACCAACCATATAATCCAACCTTGAACCAGGGCCAGAGCCAATCTATTGGATGGCATTTGAGAGTCACACACAAGACTGAGATTACACACATCATGGCTTCCACATTTTCCATGGTCATTACATGCATTCCCCACTTCAGCTTGTCTATGTACACATACACAATATGCTGAATTGTTGGCCACCCCAAACATTTTTTTTCCTTTAACATTGCCTTTTTGATAGTCCTGTAACTGCCTTTGCAGTTGAAGGCAATACAATTTTGACATTTTTTTATTTGATTTTCAGCCTTAAAGAATGTTGATATAAGCCCTTTTTGTACTGTATATCACAAAAACTAATGTATTCTGTTTCTGTCTCTTTAATAGACTATTGGTACATTCAATGAATTTGACGTTTATTAATTATTACACATTAATGGTATTGGGCTTATTGGTGGGTGTAACGCCCCCTGTACCGGCGACCTACAGAGGGGCGTGGCCGGGACGGCCGCCCGAAGGACTTACGCCACAGCGAAGCTTCTAGTTATGTTCTGTTT
>JAOUQX010000010.1:10448276-10458746 GCA_028566295.1 Liobagrus marginatus
CTCCGGTTACAGAGCGTCTTCTGTTTTGTCATGCCACAGCGTTATTAAAGACTTTCAACTCTCAGCCTCGCCCACAGTCTCGGGTCTTTCATGCTGCAACTGGAGCTTTAGCGGCTCTAACTACGTCCGGTTAGGGCCGTCTGTTACATATATACAGTGTGTATATATATACTGTATATATAAATATAAGACAGTAGGGTCTGTAATAAAAAGCGATTTTGGAAGCGATAACATGAATTTGCATTCACGCTGAATATAAATCAGCTATAATTTAACATGCAGGCATATTTTATGAGTCCAATGGAATAGGTGTAATTGTTGCAATGAATGCGCCAGACCTAGATAAATACGTATGAAAGGTTCATTAGCACTGAATAAATCTATCACTTTTCTATGTGAATGGGACTTTCTGGGGAAAGAGAAACCTTAAATGAGTTCTTAACTAAATGAACTACAAATTGCATCGGTTGTTTTACAACAGGTGCAAATCATAGACTGACTGAGTAATACTTACAACCCATGTCAATCAAGTGATCATGGTGAAGCCATAATTTCATTCAACCAGTCTTAAACTAAATATGATTGTGTTGTTAAAATATTGATATAAGGAAGTACACAAGAATATAAACTTCTATGTGTTTGGTTTCAGACCAATACGCAGATAAACACATTTGAATTATGAAACCTCATCAGACAAAGTGAAGATTAAGAGTATGTGCCACCTGAGTATGACAGCAAGGCAAGACCAAAACCAGATATTCAGATTAGTTGCCTGTGGTTTCTAAAAAAAAAACTGTAGAATTTACAAAAAAAAAAACACATTGATTCAGTAAGGATACATGACATACCATGGACATAGTTCATTCTTTTAGCAAGGCCAGTAGTGTGATCCTATTTTATCGTATTGTATTGAGGACTTATGGAGCATGTATAAAGCAAATGAAATAATACACAGTTTTATAATTATACAAAAGGTAGATTTTAAAACAATGATGACAATTGCAACAACACATGAAGATTAAGGAAAGAAATCACATTTTAATTTAAATGTGATGGCTTCTTTAAAGCCATTAAAGAACAATAATCAAAAACTTTAATTCATAGTACTGCTGCAGATTATACAAAATTATACCATGTTAAACATTAGAATATATTTTCAAACTGAGTTTTTCCTTTTTTGAATGATAAAGGATTGTGTGAAATTTCACTTGAGTTTATGACAAGACTAAAAGCATCGATTGGTAGTTTAAAGAGCGAGACTTATTTAGAATATCACAGCCATGCTTCAAACATCTAACAGGGTGTAACAGCCGACAGAGCGATTAAAAAAGATGCACCGCATCCAGTAGGGTGGAAAAAAGTGTAGCTGTCTTTACACATTCTTGATATACGGTGAGAACCTGTTTTTAACAAGGATTTATATAATGTAAAGCTCTCACAAAAAGATCTCTAATTGGGCCCTGAATCACAGTATTCACAGTAGTCAGAGCATGTGTGTGTGTGTGTGTGTGTGTCTGTGTGTGCATATGCATACGACGAGTTGCCACTTTATTAGTTACAAGACCGTTATGCGTGATAAAGTAGCAATCCATCGGACATTTATTCTTATGGTACGTCATGGCAGGACAGCACATAGCAGTAAAATCACCAGACCAAAGATAAGCTATTGTGGCAATAAACCCTTAATGAGCAATTATTTACTGGCTAATGTCGGCTTAAAGCAAAGGAGCCTTGATCCATTTCCAAGGTGTCCTTATGTATTCTGATTTTCATCACGGACCCAGTATTGCTCTAAGGCACAACTGTGATGAATCAATAACAGAGAGTCAGATACACACACCAAAACAACCAAGCTACCAGATATATATATAATATATGATCAAAAGAAAAGTAGGGTTTTGTTTTTTTGTTTTTTTTACATTGGAAACACCTACATAAATGATTTCATATGAGACGTTATGATATTTTTCTCAGTCACACACTTTCGAGTAAATTAATTGCTTCATCTCAGACAAGGTCAATCCAGAACTTATCCCAGGAACATTAAGCATAATGCAGTAATACACTTTGAAAGGTGAGAACCATGGACATACCTTTGCACATTTGACTTATCCATATCTAGGGGAAATTTATCTTAGCCAATCAACTTTATGGCAGCTTTTTCAGAGGGAGTTCTGAGGAAACATCTTGCAAGAGTCTTTGTTTTCTTTCTCTTGTTCCTCATACGTGGTACTTTGGAACCACCGATTATTCCACCGATAATTTTCCATGGATTATTAATTAAAGCTATTTTTATCAGTTGATATTAGAATGAAATGTAAAGATGTGGAGCATCCAAACAAGAAGTATGTATTTTTTTGACGTCTATTTATAAATACTATTACAGTACTGACACTGGAGTTTACGATCATCTCCATTATTGATAAATAAATGTAAAACATTTATTAAACAGCATTGTGTATTTTCATTTGTTCTTTAGTCTTAGATTTTGTTTGTCATAATTCATAATAGTTGTCAAAATTAATCATTCAAAAGCAGTGCATTATAACAAGGGCCAAAGTATTCCACTTTTGAGAATGTTCTATACGATGTTTAGTTCCTTCTTGCTTATATGTTCAGCAGTAATTCGTAAATAAAGCTCCATAAATTATAAACCTAGTGGAAATAGCCCCAGTGTTGCTTGTGGCAGTTTCTGAGCAATTCCTTGGAAGAGGTTTGGCACCGAGCCAAAATGTTCAAAAGTCTCTGCGCATCTGTAACCCATTTCGGTTGGGAACTGCTTGAGGGGTTTCAGATAACCAGCTTGGTGCAAGATTCATTTTTGGTTTGGGTTTAGCTTACTGACACGAAGCTTCACCTCCTGCTCTGATTCAGGCAGCTCAGAAATCAAAGTGTCTGAGCAGCCAAATCTCTCACCACTATGCTTTAGCTCACTGTTACCACAGTAGGTTTCATTCTGTTTAAAAGCTTTTTGGGTTTAACTCAGACAATACCAGTAACAGATGTGTTCGATATCACTAAGCGATTTCGGCAGCACAAGTGTGCATCATTAAATTAGAGGCTTAATTGCAAACATTGACAGTTTACAGAGGCCATGCTGTGAACACTGTGCTTATTCCTTGCTATGACTAGTCATAGAAATTTTGTTCCGTCCCACATATGCTTTGACATTTCTATCCTTGAGGAGACGTGCGTTGTGTGGTTCTCACTTTACAGAATATACAGAGAGTACTCACAGAAAAAAGTGGTTCTCTTAGATTTGACAAAAAATAAGTTTTTAGTTTTACTCTACACGACCGCATACTATAAGGCTGCATGGTGTCACGGCTATGCCCGGCTCTGCCCTCACTCAGTGCACTTCTTCTCCAGAGGTCAAATTTTCTCCAACTTTTCCCCCCTTATATATAAGCATGCCTTTCCCTGCTTTCCATGGTCTGGTCTTTTCTGTGGTTATTAGAGTTGACGTCACACTCCTGTCACGCCTTCCAAAGATTCCCTGCTACTGACTTCAGAAGGTATGTCGGGAGGGCTGTCGGGAATACGCCATTGCCACAACTCTTTGCAGTCTTCTATCAGGCAATCTCTGTCCCTTACCAATTCCCCGGTGACCCAGGTCACCCTTGGTGTGAATTTTATTACTGATCTCCCTTTATAGTAAGGTTTCACCAATATTCTAGTGGCCGGTTTTCCAAGACCTGCTGACTGGTGCCATTGAAAGGTCTCCCCATAGAACTTGAAATGGCAGGGGTAATGTTTAATCATTCCCACCTTTCCATGGTCTGATCTCGTTCATGGTTTTTATAATTGATGTCACGCTAAGCGGATTGAAACTTGCAAGAAAAACTCCTCTCAAACTCCTGTCATATCTCAGACTCCTGTCACTCCTTCCAAAGATTCCCTTCACCTCTCCAAAAAGATAAAAAAGAAAAATAGTCCAAAGATACAAAACTGTAAACCTCCTGGTTACCCATATTTTCTGCAGTAAAACTATTCCAGCATGTCAAGAAACCTGTGCACAAAGCCCTTGACTCCATGAGGACATGGCCTGCCAAGGTTGTAGTGGAAAAACTCAACTGTCCTGCCCAGAGCCCTGACTCTGACTCAGCCCCACTGAACACCTTTGGGATGAACTAAAACACAGACTGCACCCAGATCTCCTCACTCAGCATTAGTGTCTGATTTCACTAATACTATTGTGGCTAAATCAAGAAATCCCTACAGCCACACTCCAAAATCTAGTGGAAAACCTTTCCAGAAGTGTGGAGGTTATTATAGAAGATAGAGTACGACTACATCTGGACATTCAGAAACGCATATGGTGGTGGCTCAATGGTAAGGCTCTGGGTCAGTAATCAGGTCACTGGGTCAGAGGGTGAGGGTTCAAACCTCACACCAGGTAAGGTATCATCATTGGGCCCTTGAGCAAGGCCCTTAACCACAGTTGCTGTGAACTACAGTCCCAGGGTGCTGCCTGTTCTGGCTGACCCTGTGCTCTGAACCCAGCCTTCAAATTCATAAGCTGGAGTATGCAGAATGAACACATTTCACTACATGCATATGTGATAAATAAGATTTGAATTTGATGGTTTTGCAATATAGTGATTTTTTATCATGAGTTGCAAATGTCTTTAACTTTCTTTTTCTTTGCTTGATTTGTCCCTTTTTATGAAGTGTCCACTTCTGGGGTTTTTTTTTTTGTTTTTTTTTGGCTTGCCATGATCTGGTTATTTGACTCCATGTGATTTTATTATATAGCACTAAAAATGAGTTATTCCCTGTGTTTTATCTATACAGTATCCAGTGAAAATAAGACTTTGGTTTCTTCTCTGCCAAAAAGTAGGTTACATAAATAACATTTCACAAGCTACAATAAGAACACTGTTCGTTCTTCTGCACAGGATTGGAGTATTAGTCATGTACATGGCATTTATGATAGCAAAGTAGGAGTATGTAGCTCACACATTCTGTAGGGCATTTTATGTTTCTTGATTCTTTACGATCTGCTTTACCACCAAATACAAAAGTTGGTCTTATATGACGAAGCGTACTAAAAACATAGACCCAATAGAACATTAGTAAATATTCCAAGCACACACCGCATACCCAGAATGGAAATCTTTTCCTTACACACCAACAGTGTTCACTTACAGTGAATAGTTAGCCTCTGCACCACCTCCACTTAACCCCAGTTCAGGCAGAGATTCATCATTCAAATCACAGCTATTATCATCTGTTCCTGTATCCTAAATGACAACATTGCCCTTTTAAAATCTCTAGTACATAGTGCGTCTTATGGCTGTTGCAGGATCAAGTTAGTTGTGTAGAAAAGGTTACACACACCTCAAGCCAGACTGCTGGACTGATTTGATCAATGGCTGTAAATGTTAATGGAGCCCTAAAGGAGATGGAACAATAGGGCACTGCAGGAGGCCTGACCTCACTAAAGCTCAGGGCTACACTCTAGAACACACTCGGCTTTCTGTATGAGGGAAATGGTCCATCAGTTCTCTAATGGCATGGGCAATGGCAGAACTAAGTCAAACACAATGGCAGCGCCTCATTGGTTACTGTTTAGCAAATGGATGTGTTTATACATAATTTATTCTTTATCGATTATCGAGATTCTGTGACTATAGCGATTTGCAGCATTTTTATAAAAGTGCTGTTGTGACTTATGCCGCCACATGCACTATTACCTCTGCATTAGCCTTATGTATAATGCTCTTGTAGTGGTGTTGTTACACTTAACTGGAAAGAAATACATTATTTGTTTCAGTACTCAACTATTATCATATTACAATCAATAAAAACATGTATAATTGTTTATATTTATAAATCTGTTTTGAATAAAAACTATGATTTCTTTTAAGCCCTATTTAGTTTGTGTTTTACAGGGGGGTGTAGATCAATGTGTGTAACATCGGCCCAGGCTCCTCTCCAGCAGAAGGAGACGGAATACTGAACACTGGACATGACTCACTTCTGGTTCCTGCCACGTCACCTCCTGCCACGTCACTTCCTGCCATTTGACTTCCTGTTTGTTGTATATTTAAGCCACCACAGTGCGAAGTATTGTTTTGCCGACTTTACCAAGCTTTATTTCATGTTCGTTAGTTTGTTGCCTTACCAAGCCAAGTTCACGTTCGTGTGTTTACCAAGCCTAGTTCGTGTAACTACAGAGGTTGCTTCCCCAGCCGTTTTTTCAGTTAGCAATCTAGCGCTAGCCACACTAGCACTTTTGTCCACGTTTTGTCTGGTTGTCTGCCACACTGTTTGGACTAATAAAAGTCTCTGGAAATGGATCCTAACTGGTCTGCCTCCATGTCACAATGTGATTATAACTGGGGTATCTCTATTTTAGTGTCATCTGAATCCATCCTGACAAATGTTTTCCAAGTCTCTTATTGGTCATATCTCCTTGGCCACATGCAAGCTTTCTGCCTTCTTTCACATCCAGTACATGAGCTATGTTATAATAGTGCTCAAAAGGGCATGATCTTGGCCTCAATAAATTCTTTGTGGATGGGGAACCTGGCCAAACCAAAACCATCTCACACTCGCTCTGCCCTATTTGGGATGTCACTCTGCATTTCTTGTTTTACTGAGGACATTCCCCAGCCCCCCGCCTCACTGAGCACACTTATATGGCTCAAGGCCATCATTCTGCACTCCTCTACCCAGCTTCAGATTGAACATCATTTGCTCTTCCTACCCCATTAAGAGCGCTGATCCACCGGTACCTGCTACGTGATGAGAAGCCTTATGACCAAGATCAGCTGACAGACATGTTTCCTGACTGCCTATAAACCCCCTATTGACTGTGTTTCTCACTACTGGTTTCCCATCAGCTTCAAGACATCAAATGTCATAACTGCTTGCAACTGTGTCTCATTTTCACACTGATTAGCACCTTTATATACAGGTAAGTTTCTGTGTTTCTGTGTCTTATTGTCAAGCATTTGTTGCTGAACATGTTGCTTATAGTCCACATGCTCAGCTTCACGGTACTTGAGTTAACAGTTGTAAATGTTTTGCACTGTATAAACTCTGCACTTGTATCTGTCTCCTCAAATGAATCCTGAAAAGCTCACAAATGCACACAGATGGCAGTGATTGGCTGGTGTCACTGTGATGCACATGCCAGTGGTTGGCTAGCGTCTTGTTGACAGGGAGAGTATGCGCCCTTCATCCAGAGGCAATGGACACTCGTGTCAATTACATTTCTATAAAATATACTTTCTACTTCTCCAAGGTAGTTATTAGTAAGGGGTTAAAAGTAAAAAATGACCCCGACAACCTTCCCCCACCCCGCTTTTTCATTTGTAGGTTGTTTTGACACTATTAAAATTCTAAGAAAAGGTTTAAGAAAATAAATTCATTTGAAAGTCTTGTGGCTTGGGTGTAATGTTGCATAATGGACGTGCTATCATTATTCAGTGCTGTATTGCTGTAGCAGAGGGATTTAACTTCTAACACAGCAGGCAGTGGTATTCTCAGTTCAGCTGAGCTGTGTGAATGATGAGGTGTTCATTTCAGCTTAATGCTGAACTGATATTGCAGGGTTTTTTATTATGGTGTGGCTGTTGAAACTGAATATGATAAAGCTGCGTACTTCTTAGATTGTAGATGTTGCAAAGTGGTTGTGAAAGGGAGCCAGCAAAAGAGAGAGAGAGAGAGAGAGAGACATTGTCATTAAGAAAATGTGGTTTACTGTTTAAAATGTCTATTTGCACTTACATTCATATAGATGTGTAGTCTCCTTTGTCATGGGTCAGGTGCATGATGGGAGTCAGATGTCAGGTGTATGTTCAGTGCATGGTGGGGTCTATTAAAATATTTTACACCACACATCTCAGGCATAAACTGAGCAAAAACATTATGGGGACAAAAAATTTGGGGGTCTACAGCGTGACTACGGTAAGATTCCATGGTCTCCAAAATGTAATAAACACACACACACACGCACACACACGCACACACACACACACACACACACACAACAGAGCTTAGATTAGCTTAGTGCAGTAAAGTGTCTCTCTGCTCCTAATGGCTCATAAATCAGTAGAGTCCCAGGTCTGTTTATTGCTGCAGTATCCCACTCCTTTCCTTTACAGGCCAGGATGGAAAAACCATTTAAATGAACACAGAACCCATTACATTTAAATCCCAGGCTCACCATGCCAGCGCTCACTGCCAGGTTCACAAGCATTTAGTCCTAATTTTATTTATTTATTACAATATCACCACTGATTGTCAGATAAAACCACCCAGCGTCTATATTATCATTTTAGAAATAACGACAACAGTATAATACGGACATTGCTGCCGTGAATTTGAATCCCTCTTTAACCACGCTGAACCGCTGTACTTTGGAAACGCATCTCCGTAGATTTCTGTATAACATAATTAGGAAATGTGGATTTGTCCCACTGGAAAAGCTGCCGGCGGCTCCGCATTCATAAATGGAATGACAAGTGCTCCAAAAACTCTCACACCAACACACACATGCACGATTATTCTCTCGTAGACTCATTTTCTATTCGCCTTCCTTAGGCTTGAATACGCTGTCAGACTACGTTATTTACGCTCTTTACACTTTGACACGATCAAAGCTCCGTATGTGTTGCCTGTGCTTCAGTGAAAAACATTGCATGCATGCATACATACATACAGGAGAAGCGTTATATAGATGAACACACATACACACTCGATAAACTACACACTTCAGCAGCAACCCATGTTTTGCTTTGTTTTTTTAGATATTTTGCGGTCTTTATTATCGTTCGTCCTTCTTCCTTTATACAGGAACACACATTCACTCCTATGGACAATGTAGAGTAGCCAATTCACCTATGCCCAATCGCATGTGTTTGGAGGCAGGAGGAAACTGGAGTACCTGTGGAAATCCCATGCGAGCATGGGGAGAACATACAAACTCCAAACAGAAAGACCCTGGATGGGAATCGAACCCATGACCTTCTTGCTGTGAGGCAGGAGGCCTAACCGCTCTGCCACTGTATTTCATTTATAATAAAATAGCATAATAGTATATATATATATATGCTTTTAATATTTGAATATAGTCATTCTTAATTGCTTTTTGTTCCCATTATATACAACAACATTATATACAGCATGTGGCTTGGCAGCGTGGTGGCTTTTGATGTATGCTATGAGAGTTTCCGCTCCTTGTCTGCATATTTTGCTGCTCTAATTAGCGCCACTGGAGGTGTTGTCAGCCCACATCTTTCTCTGCAGAGAGTAGCAGCTGTTTTATTCCAGTGAGTGGAATGCTACGTTTCGTTACTGCCCATTGGACACGGACACACACACACACACACACACGCACACACACACACACACACACACACATTAAATGAGTGCTAGGTTTTCACACCATCTTCTTGAAAACAGAAAACTGTCTTTTGTAATATGGTAGATACAGTGTCATATGCAGCCAACTAATTGAAAGGTTTTTTGTAAAGCCCTACCCAAGTGTGTTTTGCTGTCTGGAAAATCTCCATGGACAACTTATCTGGAACACTGACTAATCTAAAGAATCTTGTTTCGAAGAACATAACATCTATGTCCAGATGTCTGCCCAGGTGTGATTTTGAATGCCACTAACTCTCATTATTCTCAAGATAAAAACAAAACGTTATATATAAAGCATTATTTTTATAGGCTAGATATCAACATTCCAATTTAAAATAACATCTAATACATCAGACAAGTGAGATAGTCATTTCAAAAATTTCACATTTTAAAATAATTGTTTAACGCTTTTTTCCAGAGGCAAAAAAAATAGAATTGTGCCTATGTTCAACATTGAACGTCTTTGTCATGTCACTCCAAAGTGGTGATTAACCCTTTATTTGAAAGTAGACATTCTGTGTATAGGAATTTGTAGCTTTTTATAAGGCTTTCAGTTTTTCATACTACATGCCAGGGGCAATATATTCAAAGAATAGTTACAAAAAATGTATATTTTTGTATAAATGTTTCTATTTCAAAATAAAAGGTGATATAAAACTACCTGAAAACACCCCAAGTGCATGTTCATAAGCATCTAAACAGTGAAGGTGTTCCCTTTAACCACTAAAATTCTGTGTAAGGTTATCCCAACAGAGGGACACTCACCTCTTAAATCCAGACTTACCCAGTGTCCAGACTCAATTCTATAATAAACTTCATTTGCAAATAAATTTCATTGTTCCAGTTGGTCACAGGTTTACAGACCCTAAATTGACCGTCTTTTTAAAGATTGTAGAAGATTCCAGTAATTGATCTAATGAAAAAACATCTCTTCAGAGTTAATTAAATGGCTTTACCTGTATTCAATGGCCTGTGCCTTAATGCCATGAGAAAAAAATGCATAACCTCCACAAGTCCACCGCACTGAACTTCCTAGCCTGAACTCCATCTACAATAAACGCTGCTTAAACAGGGCGAGAAAAATCAGGAGAGACC
>JAOUQX010000010.1:10473646-10485472 GCA_028566295.1 Liobagrus marginatus
GTAAATGTAGACATATTAACATAAGTTCCGTCTTGACCCATCCTTGTACACCGTCCATTGGTCATCGGTGATCATCTAACCAAACCTTGCACTGAGCTGTGGATATGCAGGAATACAGTTAGGTCACCAGAGAAGTGCAACATAACAAGACTTTCGATACATGATGCAATTTAGGGTGACAACGCCATCTAGTGTTCAGACACTTTGCTCCACAGCTATCTCTGCCGTTCTTCCCTACACCTCTGCAGCAGTGAAGCTTCTTTGAAATGTAGGCCACTGTGTCTGGAAAGGAGAGAAAGGTACCAACTAAATCCCAAAGTGTTCTACACAGAGAGCAAGTGCTATTACTGCATACTGTTACTGTATTTAATAAATCTATTAAGGAGACATTTGCGAGTTACTAGTCTGCACTGTTCCAACTGATATTTATACTAATATTTATATAAAATAACTTTGCCAATCTATAAGTTAATGATTGATTGACAGACAGACAGACAGGAAGACAGACAGCTCAAAGTTTGTTTACACCTTACCAGCACACCCACATTAGTGTGTCTTTCCCAAAATGTTGCCACAAACTGGAAGCACACAGTTGTCGAGAACATCTTTGTATGTTGAAGTGTTGCATAAGACCTTTACTGGAACGAAGAGCCTCAAACACTGTTCCAGCATAACAATGCCCCTGTGCACAAAACCCCTGAGCCCCATGAAGACATGCTGTGTTCTGGTTGGAGTAGAAGAACTCACGTATCCTGCACAGAGCCCTGAATCAAACTCCACCCTCCTGAACACCTTTGGAGAGAACTGGAACACTGACTGCGCCCCAGACCAGTGAACAAGTAAGATAAGACCAAGTGTTAGTGTCTGATCTCCATTATACTTCTGTGCCTGAATGACCAGATTGTCACAGCCTGAGTTCAAAATATAGCGAAAATCCCTTTCAGACGTGTGGAGGTTATTATAAGAGGAAGAGTGTGACTAGATCTGGAATCGAACGGGTGTGATTGTCAGGTGTGCCAATACTTTTGTACAGATAGATAACTAGAAAATCGCTGTTACTTTTAAATACCATTATGATTATTGTGAAATGCTTCGTCACACATTTTAATCAGTAAGTTAATTAACAGTACCGAGTACACCTTTTTTAAACCTAAAACCAATGATAAGAACATAAGAGATATTTTTAAGTTTTATTTACAGAAAGGCCTGTTGTTTGACTATAAGGGTGATGTAATACTTTAATTTCCACAGGAGTAACCGGAGTATTGCTGCCTCGAAGTGCGACACAGAAAATTCATCATTCCGTACATGAAGTTTCTATATTCGGGTGTTTGACTATAGGAAAGGAAAAACGGAAACAAAACATAAACAAATACAGATGCCAAGTCTGCATACTAATGTTACGTAAAATGTCAAGAAATATTAACTTAGCTTCAAGAGGATTTAAAAATTGTTGCTCCTTTTAAAGTTAAAGTTCAGTTTATTGGTTGCATGCACATCATACAGTGAAATTCTTTGATTCCGCATATCCCAGCATACAAATTTGAACGCTGGAGTCAGAATGCAGGGTCAGCCAGAACAAACGGCGCCCCTGGAGCAGGTGAGGTTAACGGCCTTGCTCAAGGACCCAATGACAGTGGCTTGCCTGGTGTGGGGCTTGAACACCCAACCCTCTGATCACTGACCCAGAGCCTTATACCATTGAGCCACCACCACCATGTTATATGTTTTATAACATACACTAACAAATGGTTACTAATTAAACAGTTAAACAGTTACTAATGCAGGTAAAATGGGTTTTCTCAGGAATGGATTGTCAGATCCAGAAAATACACCATAATCCACATTTTACTACATCTCTTGACAAATTACACTTTTCCTATTTTAATTCCAATTGCGATTTTTCGGTTTGATTTAAACATTGTAATGCATTAGCTGCTATTTGCCTGCCGTTATTATTTATGTAACCAAATTTGTCAATGCTGTATTTTGATTAGTTGGAATGTTTTGATTAATCTTCTATTACAACAGCTGCTGTTATTGAATGGTTTACTACTACAGCTGCTGCTAAAAAACAAATTTATATTAAAGTTTAGTTTATTGGTCACATGCACATCATACAGTGAAATTCTTTGATTCTGCATATCCCAGCATACAAATTTGAACGCTGGGGTCAGAGCGCAGGGTCAGCCAGAATGAACGGCACCCCTGGAGCAGGTGAGGTTAAGGACCTTGCTCAAGGACCCAATGATGGTGGCTTGTCTGGTTGGCAGGGTTTGAACCCCCAACCCTCTGATCACTGACCCAGAGCCTTATACCGCTGAGCCACCACCATTAAGACAATTATTGAGACAAAAATTATTAAGACAATTATTCTGATATGTTAATGTTTCTATAGCGACTGCTTTCACAGTGACTTATTTATCAGACGCACCACATAACCAGATTTAAAAATACTGTATATGTGTGATCATTGCAATGACGTATTATGTGAGGAAAAGTGTCAACACGTCGTACGATGTAAAGCTGTTAACATAAAAAAAAAAGGAAAAGAAGAGAAGAACAACTCTACAGCTGTTATAAGTAATGTAAGAAACTATTAACTTTTTTCTGTAACTAATGCCTTTCCATTATTTTAAAAGTAATGACGATGAAATCATTTAAAAAAATATCTTTCAATACTTCTAATAACTGATCATTTTAATAACGATTTAAAATGTTAGTCACACATGATGTGTCATTAGATTCAATAAATAACTTGCTGATCAACATGTTAAACACTACACTTAATTAGCCGATACATTATATTCTTATTGTATTGAATGAAATTAGCATCACAACAATGTTTTTGAGATCTGGTTGCCTGTTAGTTGATGATTTTTCAAGGTAACTTTTCTGGCACAAATGCCTGTAGATATGACTAAACAAATTAAGGTACTTGGGGAACCCTGACAGCAACAAAAGAACTCAATTAAATTTCAAGTTCAAAGTTTATTTTTCACATGCACATCATAGTCATCATAGTACAACATGCAGTGAAATGCTTTGACGACTGACCAAAAGTTCGCTGTAAAAGGAAGAAGTTCTAAAGTTCAGTTTATTGGTCACATGCATATCATACAGTACAACATACAGTGAAATTCTTTGATTCCGCATATCCCAGCATACAAATTTGAACGCTGGGGTCAGAGCGCAGGGTCAGCCAGAACGAATGGCACCCCTGGAGCAAGTGAGGTTAAGGGCCTAGCTCAAGGACCCAATGACAGTAGCTTGCCTGGTGTGGGGCTTGAACCCCTGACCCTCTGATCACTGACCCAGAGCCTTATACCATTGACCATTGACCCTCTGATCACTGACCCAGAGCCTTATACCATTGAGCCACCACCACCACCATCCCAGAAGGCAGAGGGCGAGAGAAAGTGTACTTTTTTTGGGAAATGATTGTTCTTACAATTTTCCATAATGAATATATTTAATGTACTGTATATCTTTATATCCCCTGTTTGACAGTTGCTGCCTTAGGAAGAAAACCTGTCCAAAAAATAATTGGCAACTACAATAGCAGCTAGCATTGTTGCTAATCATTCTGCTGTTTTATATGATTTGGAGTGATGCACGCCATCTATGATGAGTGAAGAGAATCCTTTATCTAGCCAGATCTGCATTAATGACTAGCCCAGGAGCTGTAGTCCTTCTAGATAGAGCGTTCTGAATGTACTAATTGGTCTGTCTGTTGCTCATGCTTTGATTAATATTTAATCATTACAAAATCTCTCATTGATGTTGTCCTTATGCTTATATCTATCTGTCTGGTCAATGGAGGTCATTACATACATAATCGTTGCTCCTTACCCTCCTTATCTGCCTGAGAAGTCTTATGACTAATTGTGACAAGGCCCATATTCCTTATTTTAAAAGACTTGTAGATTTGTAAATGGATGTCGGGGAAAGTAGTGTCATCTCTGTCTCATCTTTTTCTTTAGTCGTGGAATGTGAATATTAAAACTATAGGGATGAGTCTTGGCTGTGGAGTATGTGCATAATGTGCTCATTATGTCGACGAATCAGTGAAGCAAGAATGCCATCATTGCCTGTGCCTTTTTCTTGCTTTTTATCCTGGTTTGACACATGAGAAACCTACATAGCTGCTGTCCTGGGGAGCTGTTTTATTATATTTCTAATACACACTCATTGACTTGGAAGCAAGTTTTGCCAACGTCACACAAGTGGGCACATATTGAAGAAGAGAGAATGGGATAACGAGGATATCACTTCAACATTAAAGGGTTTTTTTTTTATGTATCAATCAGCTCCTCTTAACTCTCAAAACAGATTCTACGCCCATGGGATACTGACTGTCCTAACCCTTAACCCTAACCCTAACCCTAACCCTAACTTTAGAATCCATATGCACTACATTCATTCATTCATTCGTTCATTCGTTCATTCATTGTCGAGCGCAGGGGTCACCAACATGGTGCCCGCGAGCACCAGGTAGCCCACAAGGACCACATGAGAAGCCCACGGGCCTGTTTTAAAAATAGCCCACCATAGCACCACTGACCAGTGAGCTGCCTCTATTTTTTTCGTGGCTATTCTTTTTTAAATCAGGCATTAAAGTAAATTTGAAAATATAATTACTTATAAAGATTTATAGAAATAAAGTGTTGCAAATTGTTATTTATCTGTTTCCTACCTTGTTCGATCATTGCTGATAATCATTGTGAGAAATCATTAACACGATCAGTGTGTTCACATATATGAATAACATTAATTATAAATAATAACATAATTAAAGGTAAGTTGAGCAAATTTGTTATTTCAGAAGTGAATACCAAACTGGCTTCCAAGCTTTTTGCATTAATCCGTACCCAAGAAGTAGCTCTCAGTTTCAAAAAGGTTGGAGACCCCTGAACTATCACTTATCCTGTTCGGGGTCATGGGGGCGCTGGAGTCTATCCCAGCTAACTTATGGTGTAAGGCGGGGTACACCCTGGACAATCTCCAGTTAATCGCAGGGCTAACATTTAGAGACAGATAACCATTCACACTTACATTCACTCCTATGGACAATTTAGAGTAGCCAATGCATCTGTTTGGAGGCAAGAGGAAACCGGAGTACCCGGGGAAGACCCACACAATCACTGGAGAACATGCAAACTCCACACAGAAACACCCTGGGGGGGAAATCGAACCCATGACCAGCTGAGCACTCTGCCACCATGCTAACCCATATGCACAACACTTCCCCACAATTAGCTTTCTGGAGTAAAACAGCCAGTGGACATTTAAAAATTTACTGAATCCGGATTTTATAAATGTATTAAAGAATATGAATTATATAATAACTTTGCAGATGATGAAGTGCCATATTTATTTGTGCTGTTTTCTGTTCAGTTATATTCCTAAATATAGAACTTTTTTGCTATAGTTTATATCTATGAGCAGATCTGCCATCCATACTTACTGTTTTGAAAATGAAATTGCATCAGCTCATGATGCCGAAGTTAAGCTTCTGTTGCCCATAGTCATACTGAATCAATTCCTTAACCTTCCATGAACTGAGAAAGTATTGGAATGTCCCTTAAGATGGTCATGGTTATTTCCCTAAGCAGAAATGATAAAGGCAAAAAACAGCAATAAAATGGAGACAGTGTAGAGCAATTTATCAAAATCATTGATGCATACTACATTTGGTGCCTAGACAATAGTGTTGGGAATATTATAGCAAATACTGTGTTTAGAATGTAGATGCCTCATTGGGCTGAATCAAACAAACTAGGGGGATACTTTCTAGATCATCTTTGTTAAATTAAAATAAATATTAAAGTTTCATAAATATTGGAAAATGGCCAACATTCTATGCAGCAAAAAATCTCAGCTACCTATAAGAGAACAAGGGAATTAGTATTTGTAGAGTCTGAATGTTTTAATTACTGTAATACAGGTGGTAACACATTCTTATAGTTTATGCTGAGGTAAGTTTACATGTTTTTATAGTTAAGATGAACTTGAACTAAGTGCTAATTAGCATTTCCTTTACAAAATCCTAACTTTTAATATTGAGTAGTTATAAAGAAGCTGTTACCGTTGGTAAAATTTGTTTTGAGTTTACATTTGTAGTTGAATTTGCCATTTAGTACCCCTAATTCTTTAAAAGAAATATATTCATTTTGATAATGTAACGGCAGTACCCGACTCCCACCAGCAGAGGGAGCCTCCGCCTACACTCTCAGCACCACGAACTCTGTCAGGTGACCTCTGCACTCTACTTCCTGTTTGGGGCCTATATAAACCGTGTGTTTTCTGTTCAATGCTTAAGGTATTGTTTCTATAACTGTGTTGCGCTGTTACTCTGTGCACGGTTCTTTGCCTTGTGTTTTTGCTAAGCCATGTTTCTGTTCCTTTGTTAGCTCAAGCCAAGTTTCTGTTTAATGTTTGTTAGTGCTATTGCCTATGTTTGTGTGTTCACCTAGCCCTGGTCTGGTAATTAAATCACTCCTGCACTTGGATCCTAATCTCTTCATTGACTGAACGTTGCAGATAATTTATTGTAATATCAATATTATAATCATTATATTGCCTAACTGGCAAGTGTACCCGTGTCTCCCACACACTAAAGTCACAGGATGGCTGGCATGCTCACTGATTCTAGCTTTATGTCAATGAAGTGTGTGATATAGGTAGACGCAGGACCATTGGCAGCACATAAAAAGGGGTAACCAGGTGATAGAAATTGAGAAGGAGAAAAAAACGATATGTTTTGCAAATGTTGTACATTTATTCTTAAAGTCATTCTGCAAGACTTTTTAGTGTACCAAAAGGTTGTATGTAAATTTCTCTCCAGGATGAATGAAATGAATATGTTTCAAGGAAATTATCACAGATCACCCCAATGTCAGAGTAAAGGCATGAAATGACAGTCACTGTTATGTGGATACACCATAGGTGAACTGGATCAGATTTGTGTCCGGAAGCAGGTTTTTCTCAGTATCTCCAGTGTGGAATTATTAAGTTTCAAAGAAAAGCAACAGACAGTGACAGTGCACCACCTTTTTGCCCTGAGGTCATGTAAAAATTTATTTAAAAAAAAGAAATAAAAATTTCAAACAATTCTATACCTCTGTTAAATAAAAAAATGTTGAAAACTGTTGCAAAACTTCTGCTTAGAACCCGATATAACAGATGAGCCTTTGAGCACTTTTTAATGATTAATCATTTACCCTGCTGAAAAATCCAGCTTGGTTTTACCAGCTACCACAGCCCAAGCTTTTCAAATCAATAGACCTAGCAGGAAGCTAGCAGTTACTTTCCAGCTTCCTTTTTAAAGTATTTTATTAATCTTGTCAACAGCATTAGTAATTTAGCGAGATAATATTTTAGAAATGTCTGTCCTTCGTCATTTACCATCTGGCCAAGATAATCTACCACCTTGAGAGCTCGGCTTGTTTTGGCAGCCAGTAGCTAGTCAGACTAAGCTACATTTTTAAGTAGAGAAACCAGAGTATTTTTTTAGTTATATTTTAAATGCAATGTCTGTTATTTTCTACTCAACACACTCCAGAACAAATATAAAACACAGTATATTTTAGGGAAACTGAAAACAAGTATTAGTAAAGCAGGAAAATTATTATATTGTAAATGTATTTGCCACAATTGTTACATAATATTATATGTAATAGTTTTTTAACCAAAACACTATTTTACATGCTCATGATTGCGCAAAACCACCTTCTGCCATACTACAGAGGAACCGAAAAAATAGTGCTTATGTCACCATAGTTACCACAGATGGCCATTTTGCCAGTAAGTGCGATAATATGAGGCTTGGGACGTCGCCTAGGCTAACTTGACTAATGGCGTCGTATTTGTTGTCATTGTTATGGTGAAGTGCGAGGTTTAATTAATTATTTAATTTGTTTTATTATTTATTTATTCATTTGCGGCAAGGAGGAGCGACCATGGGACGCGGATGAAGTCGTGTGGAGGATCATCACAGCCTCTTCAAACTGGGTATCGTTTTTGGTTTTCCTCATTCCTCTCAGACACAGCGACCGCTAAACGTTTGAAATGATTTAAATTTTAACCGTCGCCGCGCGCGCTCTAATGGCTGCTCGCCAAGAAAGTGTAACGGCGAAATGGAAAGAGAGAGAAATGAAACCGCGCGCGCGTGCGTGTACGCCGTTTTTGTTTAGACCGATTTGTGACACATAGAACAGCTTGTTTTTTTTTTGTTTTTTTTTACAGCGCTCGTTAAAGAATTATTAAATTAGTAAAACGCTATGTTACGCAGTTCTGTCGCGTCATCTTCTTACTGAACTAGTTTTGTATTACAAAATTTTTTTTATTCTTCTGCCCCTTTCAAGCTTAAGGCATGAGAAGAGATTGAGAAGGATTGAGCTCTTCTATTGCAATATTTTGAAATGCACATAGGTTACATTACACTGTTGCAATACACATTATAGTATATTCAAATATGTTCTGTTTTCTATTTTCTATGACTATTTTCTACTAATGTACTAAATCTGATGGCTCTGCAGATTCTGGTTCAGTTTGCCAAAAAGCATCATAAGAAATTGTTCATACATATTTGCTGAGTTTAAAGACAAATGATGAAGCACACTACAGATTGGTCCATCGTTTACAAATGATGCATGACAGACAGTGTGGTTGTAGCAAGAGACATCCAGATAAAATATAACACACAGTGATCCTAGTACTTTGTATGCTCCAAACAAAATAGACGTGTGTGTGTGTGTGTGAGACTCATGGCAGAAGGCAACCACTCGTTACCTTCTGGACAGTATTTACAACATGCACTGACCTTCAAACAGAGAAAAAGGAGATGGACAGAAGATATACAGAGAGATACCCCAGTGTTTCCCTGGTGATATCTGATGGAATTTAATAAGCAATGTTATTAGAAAAAAAATTATTAGAAAAACATTTAAAAACATAATCACTATCAGCTTCATACAGCTTGAACTCTTGATATGCAATGTAATTATACTGTAAAATGCAGGTGAGGGTGTGTCGTATGTTTCCAGTAAAATTACTAACCTTTAAGGTTAAAAGGATTGTCTTCAAATAAAAGTTTTCTTGAATATTATGAAGATAATTTGAAGAAAACATGAAGAATTTGTTTTCTAAAAAGCACCATATATAAGCGCACATTTTTGTAAGACTATATCATCCTTCTTATTAAAAAGCAGGGTCTGTTTTTCTCGCCCTAGGTCTAAGATATGGTTTCTTACCCAGAGTTGCATGGACGTGCCAAGAGCATGCCAGGCTATAGTTTTGGGGTGCGATCATACCTGCATTATTTCTATGAGGAATGCACAGCCTCTGTATGGGACCGGGAGGGCAGTCAGGATCAGCATTCCCGCCAGTTGTGGAGTTCAGGGCTCTGTAAGGTAATTGTGGTGTCTCATTGAAAACTGTGTTTTTTTTTACTTACTTATAACAACTACATTTTATGTCAGAACCTGTGTACTGATAATGTTTTAAAAAAAACTCCCATACTTCCCTGAATAAATCTATTTTTTCATCAGTGGACTGGGTGCACTAAACTACTACTACTACTACTTCTTCTTCTATTACTACTACTGCTACTACTACTACTACTACTACTACTAATAATAATAATAATACTATTTTAGTGTTATGCTCTGCAACAGAAATTACCCATAAAAACTTAAAATGATGCTTTTACATATGAGCATTTAGTCTATCTAATGTTTTTATATAGTTCTTTTTATAGGTGAAACAGGGTGTAGACCACAAAAAATATCTATCAGCGGTAGTCTTAGTGTAACACTCGTCCATGTGTTGATAAACCTCCGTAGGCACGAGGCGCGACACACAAAAGCAGTGGAACATATCATCACGAGCTGAAAATTGAAGCTTTTTGTAACAAACAATAGAACAACACGCGTTGCGAGGTATGTGGAGATACTCAACTGTATTGATCTACACGGGAAGATGGCGTTGCTGGTTTATATCTCCCGTGTCGTGATTACCTAAATGAGGTGCAGGTGGGTGTGATTATGTTATTGTGTCTGTGTGCGTGTGTGTGTGAAAATGTGCACCACACAGACATTTCACGCCCCTCTCTAGCCTCTCCATGTCAATCTCGGGCAGTCGGTCTGGCCACAGTCCGTTAGCGTGACCGTGTACCCCCCCTTAGGTGTGGCTTCCAAAAGCGCTGGTGCTGCTTGGGTCCGGTGGGCCGTCGGGGAGGCCTGGGAGCATCAGGCAGGACCCCTGGTTGCCGGGTCAAACCCGCGGGCCGCTGGAGGTTGGGCGGGTCCTGTGGGCATGGGCCATGGAGACCGTGGAGGTGCCAGCGAAGCCAGAGGGGGGGAGCGACGGTGATGGCAGGGCCAGAGGGGGGAGCGAGTGTGACGGCGAGGGCACTGGCGAGGCCAGAGGGGGTAGAGAGGCACGAACGATGTCCATAGCCGAATGGGCTGACCGAGCGACGTCCTCTGCCGCTCGGCTCGCGCGTGGTCGCCTCCGTCAGCGATTGTGATGGCGTTGGCTCGCGGAACACTCCTCCTCTGCCATGGATTTTGCCAAAGCGACGATATCCTCCCAGACAGGATAATCGCATGACGTTTCCCAACGTGGAGGCGAAGCGCACACTTCCCTTTTCGCTCTCCGTGCTTGCGTATTCTTTGCCCTTTTGCTCTGCGCCAGCCAAACTGCGGCCAGTTTGGCCACAGTCCGTGAGTGTGACACTCTAAATCCTTTCAACCTCTAGTGCATATAGATATAGTTCAAACAATTTGATTAACCCAGCTGCAAGAAGTGAACAGAATATGATATGTAACCCTATGCGATCTGTGTGAGAATGTGTTACAAACAGTACTGGAATGCAGACATGTTCCCTCACCATGGACCTCTTGTGTCTATCAGATTTCTCTTGCAGTCGGAACGGTCCTATTAGCCCTTGGATTGGTGGTATTGGCTGTGGGGTTTGGCGTTCCAACTCGAATCGAGGCATTTGGCGAGGGAGAATTGCTCTTTGTTGATCGTCATGCCATGCGACACAACAAGGCACTGGGCATGTGTGTGCAGGCTGGCACTGGGATGCTGACCCTGGGAGGCCTGATGATGACCGCTGGCCTGCTGCTGTCTGCTTTCTCCAGACCCACAACCCAGGAACAGCGTCCTGGAAAAGAAAAGAAGGGCATCATTGGGAGGGGACGTGGAATGGATGGAAGAAGCCCAACAAATGTTCTCACTAAAGCTCCCAGTCCAGCTGCAGTTGATGCAGCTGTGCCTGTTGCTCTCTCTAAAGTGGAGAATGTCCAACCATAAGTAACCTAAATAATCCTATTCCCTTAAAGACCTGGATGCACTCGGCCAGTTTTTGCTCTAATGCAGTTATTTAATGTTAAGTTTGTAATACAAAATGAAATGAAACTTATCTTTATGAATTAATCCTGGTACATTAAAGTCTGTATGTCTGTAAATAAGTGCATTCATCCGTTATCAGAAAAGAAATCCATGACGGCATGGTGTGATATCTATAACAACACATCTTGAAGTGTTTTATTCCTTTTATACCACAACAACTTGTCAACGATTTTTTACATTTTTTTTTAATGCTTACATTTAAGATGATGGAATGTTCATTAGTCAAGCTAGTTCTTATTACTTATATTTGTTCAGCTATAAATAAACATTCCCTCACCATCCTCTCTTTTCTTTTATTTCTCTCTCGAGGTTAATAAGTCAAACAACACACCTTGTCCCAGACATAACCAACTACTCTCTCCTGAAGACTTTGGCAAGTCGTTGACATCAGAGACTCATTCCATA
>JAOUQX010000010.1:10584189-10596891 GCA_028566295.1 Liobagrus marginatus
GCATCAGCTGACAGCCAGCTGTTCCCGGTTCTGACACCAATCACAACAACCTTTAAAGCCTCAGCCAGTTCACCTCTTTACCGCCAGCCGCACGCTGTGCTCGGCAACACGGCTTGCCGCACGCTGTGTCCGACAATTGCTGGCCACTCGATGCATTCAACTACTACGGTCAACTGACGCTTGCCGCCCGCTGCATTTAACCAGCGCCGGCCATAACGCATCCAACATCCAACTATTGCCGGCTGCACGCTGCATTTAAACTATGTTTCACGACTAGGAACCGCCTTCTGCCATCGCTGCCATCTCGACGAGCTCAGACCATTGTAGATTCTGCTACGCTCAAAGGATCAGTCAACGGATAGCTGAATTTCAAGGATCTGCCGGTAAGTTTTAAAGGAGCTGCACGCCTCTCCACCCATTCCGGCCACACGTTGATTAACTAGTGTCGGCCACCCGTTGCTTTAATTATTGCCGCCGCTCGCTGCAAAAAAAATAAATAAATAAATAAATAAATTGCCGGCCGCTTGCTGCTTTAAACTATTGCTGGCCGCACACGCAGTGCTTTAACTTGTGCCGGCCGCGCACTGATTTACTATTGCCGGCGCACGCTGTTTTTTAGCTATTGCCTGATCCAAGCTGCTCTAACCATTGCCGTCCGCACGATGCTTTAAACAGAGCTGTCCGCACGCCGCCTTAACTAGTGACGCCTTAACTAGTGACTGTCTATAGCTATTAAGGTGGCCGGAGGCCGCTTTAACTCGTACCAGCCGCAGGCCGCTTTACCTAGTACCGGCCGCACGCTGCTCTAACTAGTGCCGTCCGCACGCTGCTCTCACTAGAGCTGTCCGCACGCCGCTTTAACTAAGTGCCGTATGCACGCTGCCTTAACTATTGCCGGCCGCACACTGATTTAAACAGAGCTGTACGCATGCCAATCTAACTAGTGCTGGCCGTGCGCTGCTTTTACTATTGCCGGCGCCTGCCGTTTTCTAGCCGAGTGCACGCTTCCTCGGCCAACTGACCTATGCGGCTGTGCGGAAGCTTCCCCGGCCGCTTCTACGACACCTAACTTATCAGCATGCTTGTGGCTACAAAAAAAAGGAAAAAAAAACAAACAAAAAAAAAACGCACATCTTGCGCATACGCACATCCACACACGCACACGCACCTGGGCTCCCAGTGCTGCCGGGCGAATGCTTCCCCGGCAGCCCCCAGCTTCTTGAATAGCGCCATCATGCTTGTGGCTACAAAAAAAAGAAAAGAAACCAAAAACAAACAAAAAAAACGCGCATCTTGCTCATACGCACATCACGCACGTACACGCCGCACCTAGGCTCCCAGTGCTGCCGGGTGCACGCTTCCCCAGCAGCCCCCAGCTGCCCGATTAGTGTCATCATGCTTGTGGCTACAAAAAAAAACGACAAAATAAAAACATATCTTCTGTATATGTAAATCCCGCACGTACACGCGGCACCCGGGCTCCCAGCTGAGATTTTGGACTTGCAATTTCAGCACAGGGAGTGTCCAATGATCCGAGTAAGATTGAGGGCGTAGCTAAATGGAAATTTCGGAGTTGCGCTCATTTTTGGTGTTCACGAGCTACTATCAGTGCTTTCTGGAGGGCCTTGCAAAATTTAGTGCTACCCTGTACAGGGTAGTGGCTGAGGGGACTTCTGCTGGGCCCAAAGTACAAGCAAGGGTTTTTCTGGCGCTTGTACTGAACAGAATCAGCAAAGGGCAGGCTCACTACTACTCCAATGCTCACATATGCCAACTTCTCCCTGCCCTTTGTCCTGGAGACGCTAGCTATGGTTGTTTAGGTGCAGTTCTTTCTCAGGAGCAAGGGGGTAAGGGCCTTTGCTTTTTCTAGCCACAAAAGAGCTAACTATAGCTCCTTGTAGTTGAAGCATCTAGTGCTCAAGTAGGCCATGACTGAAAATTTTAAAGCATACCTGCTAGAGCATAAGTGTATTGTTTTCATGGACAACAATTCTCTCAGTTATCTAACTACTGTCCAGCTTTTAGCCTTTTATTTTGAAATCAGGTATCGGTCTGGTCAGAGTAACAAGAATGCGAATGCCCTTTCAAGGCAGCACCCTTTTGGCCCTGGTGAGATGTGACAGTTGTTGCCTGGGACCGAGCTCCCAGCTGTTATCACTCAAGCATTAGAGGCAGATAAACCTCCCTACCTTAAGTACACGCTAGCAGTTCACGTGGGACCAGCAGGCAGAAACAGTGGCTTGGCTGTTGGCAATCAAGTGGTTTTATAAGTTCGGTGTCCCTGCTCCTACTAACTCAGATCAGGGTCACAGTTTTGAGTTATCCCTTATTCAGCAACTTTTCAGTCTATTGCGGATTGATAACTCCCATACTACCCCATATCATCTGGCAGGCAATGGGCAATGCAAGCATTTTTAATGGGCTTTGCACAATCTTCTCTTTACCCCGCCCAGTTCTAGGAAAGTAGAGTGGTCTTTTGTTCTCCCACAATTTCTCTTTTGTTACAACACTACACCTCATCAAACAACTGGTGAGTCACCTTATTTCCTAATGTTTGGCCAAGAGCCATCGCTCCCTATTGATTTTTTTGTTGGGTAGAGGCCAAGAGAGGGGGCCCAATAGTGTAAATGAGTGGGTTTTGAAGCACCAAACCAGGCTGCAAGTGGCAATTGAGGGAGCCAGAGAGCAAGTGAAGGCGGCTGCGGGTCATCATAAGGTGCAGCATTATTTGCATGTTTGGGATGCACCATTGGGAGAGGGTCAGTTGGCTTATCTCTGCTATTATGGTATGAGAGATCGTCAGAAGATCCAGGACCATTGGAGTCGGCTGGTGGACCAGGTGGTAAAGGCACCTAAGGTGGGAAGGTCTGTGTATTCTACATCTCCAGTAGATGATTTGGATAAGGTAAAGAATGTCCATCACTCTTTGTGGAAGGCTCGAGTACAATGAGAGTCCCCTGTTTCCCCCATTGGTGGTGTGCCAAGGGTAGTTGAGGCATCACCAGTCGAGGAGCCCACATCCTTAGATGAGGTAGGTGGATTTGTGGGTTTAGTGCCTGACAGGTGTGTCTTTAGGTCCCCCTGTTCCACTAGGTCTCGTGGACTTGGACTTGTCTTCTGGGCCATTAGAGGGTGGGCCGGTAAATGCGCATCTGGTGGTGGACCCCTTGCCCTAATCAGCCTTGTAGTGGGGCAGCTACAGTGCGATATACTGGGAGAGCTAATGCCGATCAGCATCCTAAGCATCATCATCACCCCCAGGAAGTAGGAGAGATGGTAAGAGCAGGGACTAGAGGTTTTGTATCAAACTCTGTTTCGGCATTGTTTAGTACTTGGAATTCAGTTGGCTACAGTCTGAGAGATCCATCATCAGGACGACAATGCGAAAGCCAGGGGTAGATTGTGGTAGGGTGAGTACGTTTCCACCTCCATATTTAGAGAGCAGCCTTTTGTCATCAGTCTTGTCAATTTAAAGACTGCAATTGCGTCGGCGGAGTGGTGCAGCGGTAGCGCGCTCATGCCGACATATACTCAGCGCATTTGCGCTGCAGGCGACACGGGTTCGAATCCGGCCCAAGGTCATTTCACTCTCTATCCTATTGATTAAAAGCCCAAAAATAAATCTTTAAGAAAAAAAAAGACTGTGATTATGCGACCTGGTTTGCGTCATTACTACCTCCGCCCCTTGGTGCATGAGTGTCCATCTTTAAAGCTATATTTAGCTGAATGGCTAATGTTGCTGCAAATTTTCTGTGCCTTAGTAAAACCGTATGTTATTTATCATAGTTGGAGTGTGCGGTTGTTGGGGTTTGGTGGTGGTGTGCCGGCTGCGTTGAGCACCCTTGTTGTGGGTGGTAATTTTGTGCTGATGACTGTAACTCATGCACCAATATACAGGTCAGAAAATCAATAACTCAAAAGCAATTCTTATGGTTTCCTCATGCTGATAATCCTTTTTTTATGCAATCTGGAAAGGAATGTATGATGGTGGTAGCATTTTGTTGTGCATTATCTTTGTTCCTGTCAGAAAGAGACAGCAGTTTAATTGTCTTGCATTAGATTTTTGTATTGTTGGTAGACTGACCGATGTCTAATTGACAGATGTCTAAAAAAAACTGTCTTACTATACTACAAAGAAAGACGATCATTTTAATGAGTGCTGCATATTATTTATTCTTTAGTTGCAAACAATGATGATTTTGGTTAATTAATTGGGTAGTGGTGACTCAAACGGTTATGGCTCTGAGTTGTTGTTCAGATAGTCAGTTCTGCCGAGGTCTTTGAGCAAGGTCTTCAACACTGTCTGCTCCATGGGTACTTCATCATAGCTGCCCTGTTCTCCAAGACCAGCTTTCAAAGCTGGGATATAAAAATATAATTTTAATTTCATGTGTTGTGTTAATGAGACCTTGGGCTGTTATAAATGTATATTGGTCAAGCTCCAGGACATTTTATAAATTAACTGCAAACAGACAATATAGAAGGGTTAGGGACAAATTCAAAGTAGAATAAATAAATTTTCATTGTATAGTGATTATAACATGTAGATTTGCAGAAAGTAATAAAAAAATGTGGGGCAGTTTTTTGATTATGATGAAATTACTGGTCAAATATTTATTCCCCAAATAAATATGCGATAGTTGCACATTCTTTTTTTTTTAATAATATCTAACAACAAAGATATTTAGTCAAACTTAAAAACAATACTAACCGACCCTTTATTTGTTTATTAAGAAATCACAAAATAATAAATGTTGAAGAAGACAGGGTGGACAACAAGATGACAGGGTGTACCTTGGCATGATAGGTTGGGCAAATGCTTTAGTGAGTGACCTAGAATAGAACAGGAACATCCGAGAAACAACAAGAAAAACAACAAAGCATTAAGCAATATAAAAATCGCACTCTTGGTCAGGCAGGAAGACGAAGACAGACATATTCATTTCTAAACACTCCACATTTATTAATAATAGTAATAATAATTATTATTATCCAATCGGGCTGTAAAGTAAATGCAATGGTGAATGGAGAGTAAATAAATGGAAGGGACCAATTTAAAAGGTAAACACAAATGATGTTTATGACTGGAAAACAACTAATGCATGTGAACATATAATGAAGATATCAGTAGATATCAGTATCCTGTTTTACTGAATAAGTCCACGTGCTATAAACTTACATGGTCTTCATGTTCTTACATATTGTTCTATTACAATATTACTATTATGTTATTGCTATGCTATGTTTTCATAATAGAATTTTTTTGTATTATGACTATGTAATTACTATGCTGTTTCTGGCAATGTAATTACGATGTAATACTATATATATTTTTGGGCTCAGTTTAGTGCATAATTATTACAGTTATTGCTATACCACACACTCACAGTACAGCCACAATAACCTTTCATTTAATATCTGTTAGAATCAATTTGTCTGGATAAAAATACCACTTATACTAAATGTACCTTATTCTCGCCACACAAACAGACTCCTGGTATGTTTTGTAACCAAATGGGAGCTGATCATGTTTCCTGGTCATGGAGGCGTTCACATAAACAGCAAAAGTGTGCCAAGTCAGTGAGCAGAGTTGGAGAGATGGAGAGCTATTAATCAAGAGGCGGTTTGCGTTTAAAAACCCACTTGAGCTCCTGAGTACTTTCTGCTCATTCAAAGAGGTCAAATAATCAATGTAAGATGTTTCATGGAAATGCTCACCTCCTAAACGTCCTTCATGTATCTCCAAATCAGTAATCACCTACAGATTCAAACCTGTTAGATCTCAGGGCTAAATACAAGCAAGACCTTGATTCTGACCTGGAGTTCTTTAATCAGAGGCAGTAATTAAAGGTTGGTTTATGAAAGAAAATTATACAATTAAACATGGCTGAATAGTGCTGAAAGGACAGATGGTGTAACACCCTAGCAACTCAGACATAGCGGGACATTCTGTCACCTTCTAGAACACATAGACACACACTCACACATATGCACACACTCCTTTTGAGGACCTTCCATTGTCATAATTATGTCTATTTTTAAAGCAAAGCTATTTAAATTAAGTTGTTGTTTTTTAAAACAAAATTGGTCCCAAACAAGATGTACAAATAGAACATGCCCCCCCCCCACCAACCCAAACACACACACACACACACACACACACACACACACACACACACACACACACACACACACGCGCGCGCACACACACACACACACATACACATACACACTCAGACACGGACACACACACGCACACAAACCAGGTCTCCCAAGTGCGATTCTGAAGCACAGGACAGAAAGGGTCTTGTGTGCAGGTGGATCTACACAAAAGCTCAGGGTTAACCTCTGCCCCCTGTGGTTCCACAGACACACACACACACCGATTTAATCGACCCCCTTCTGACCGGACCTTCATCAGAGCCAGCCAGCTGTCATCAGATGAAGGATGAACAAGGGGGTCCAAGATGCCAGATTCACGATATCATACCACACTTCCCCTTCCTTATGGCCTATAGACTCGGCACTTTATTCCCTCTTGTCCCTTCATATCCGTATGGTGCTGGATATCATGCTCATTAAACACTCATGGCCTTATGACCTGACACCCATACAGCCATCTGTCCTCATAGAGCCGACGAGTTATTTACTGTCATACAGATATGCAAGCAGAGGTAATGGTGCACGCATTAATAAAAGACAGAGGTCGCTTAGTTCCACAGATATATTTCGTTCACTTTGTGCAGCTCGGTTACTGAGATACACTGCTTTTTGTTAAATTAAGGTTCTGGATAATTAGCCTAAAAAAATAAGATAACAAAAATGCAGCACCTGGGCTGAAATAATAGGATTCAGGCTGTTGGGCTGTAATTGTGTCATGCTAATTTGATGTATGTTACATTTTAATGCTTTCTGTCTTGACGATGATGAATTCATGCTTATGGTTTATTGAATTGAACAATTTATTTGTTGTTTGGTGTTCATGCCCCACCAACACCAAACTGCCATTGATACTCTTTCTGCTCCAGAAGCACTGGATTATAGCTGCCCCTCTCAACAGAGCCTTTGAGCTTCGTAAAGACATGGTGTGTTCTGGTTGGAGAGGATAACTCGGTTGGCCTGAGAAGAGCCTCTGACTACTACTCAGCCCCACTAAACTCCTTTGGGATGAACTGGAACAGTGACTGCACCCCAGACTTCTATATTCTACATCAGTGTCTGATCTCACTAATGTCCTTATATCTAAATAAACAGCTACACTCCAATATCTAGTGGAAATCGTTTCTGAAAATTGAAGCTTATCATTACAGCAAAGGGGGATATCTGAAATTTAGCAAGGACACATGGATGTGATGGTCAGATGACCACAAACTTTTAGCCTTATAGTGTATGTCCAGAAGTTCTGCAGTTATAAAAGGAAACACAAGTTCAAGGAAAGTCTAAATCAGCACACTATGCTGATGAATCAAACCCACTTCAATGTTTTAGGTCCCACAGGGGTAGTCAGAGAAAGGATGAAAAGTTGAGAGAAAGTCAGACTAAGAGGGGAACAGAACTCCGAAGGGGATGTCAAAGTGAAATGAATTCCTGTGAAAACCTGAAAGAGACTCTGATCAAATATAAGAACAAAGCAAATCTAGAGGAAGGCTGAAAATGCAGACGTGTTCGTCTCTACACGCAATCTATTCTGTAACATTTCAGGAAGATATAATGAACACATCTGAAGATTCATCGAACCCTTACCTACCTGTACAGTGCAATTTCATTCTGGCAGGTGATACTGATTTCATGAATGCCATTTTTAATCAGAATAAAGATATAATGATGTAATGATGTAATTATATATTGTTATGTAACTCCCACCTACATATAAACTTATTTTGTAGCTAAAATGTTCTTAACCATAAAGGGTTAATAAACATTTGACTGAAAACAATATGAAAGACAGCATAAAATGAATATCATTAATGAAGACGGTACAGAAAAACTGCTGAAAGCAGGAAAACACTACAGGCGTGATGAATGCAGAAGCAGAGGCTGGTTAATGTTCACATAGACAGAATTCCCAAACTATATGAGTAATGGGAATAAAATTCTATCAGTAAGCTAAAATCGCTTTCTAAACAACTATTAAAAATAAATGGCCTGGAGTTAAGCACAGGTTCAGTGCAGTAGATAAACTTACCTTACAGCTTATGGGTCACACCCATGAACAGCTAGGCGCTGGTCTTAAATAATTCAAAACATCACAGCATAAACATAAAAACCCACATTTAACTTGTAGACTTCGCAAAAATAGTTTCATTACACTCTAATGTTTAATTTGTATACAGTTAAGGATAATGATGTATAAAACAGTGCCAGAAGACTCTGAACTCTGTTTTGAATCCAATTTCATTCAAAGTTTATTATTCATATAGTCTCATCTTTGCCGCTCTTTTCCTTTGCTATAGAGATCGAAATATATTCCACTTCTGACTAAACAGTGGTGCACTTACACATGAGGTGAAGGTCATCACCAAGAGCTGGACATCTGTATGACCCATATATGAACCATACCCAAGGTAAAGCATGGTGGTGGCAGCATTATGCTTTAGAAAGGCTTTTCTTTAGCCAGAACCTTGGCTTTCATTTTATTTGTGATGGCGGGAATCACGAATAGGTAGAAATATCTGTTGATTTCAATACAAAAACCTTCAGAAATCTGCTAGAGCGTGAGTAGCTAGAGAGAGAGTAGCATCATAAGGAATCTTAATGACATGCATTGTGAATTTATATTAAGGCTCTATATAAGCAGACTGATGCAGGTGTTAAGCTCAAATTCAGATCGTATTTATCACATACACATACATACATGCAGTCAAATTATTTTATTCCACATATCCAAGTTTACGAAGGCTGGGGTCAGAGCGCAGGGTCAGCCAGAGCGTACAGCACCGCTGGAGCAATTGAGGTTAAGGGCCTTGCTCAAGGATCCAATGATGGTGGCTTGCCTGTTGTAAGGCTTGAACCCCCAACTCTCTGATCCCTTTGATCACTGATCAAAGAAGGGAAGAAAGCACATTTTAAATTCTCTGTAAACAGAAAATACAGATTGTCTTTTTTTCATTTGGTATGAACATCTTGGTGGTACAGCACCTCACAATATGGCAAAAAACCGAGCACTGATTACTTTGGGAATGGTGTTATCTAACACATACAGTATCTACGATAAGCCGTTGTATACGTTTCACACACACCACTATTTCTATGCGCAGCTATAGCAGAAATGTGCTTTAGTATTCATGGACTGTTTAGACTTGGTTTCAACATCCTTTTTGTATCAACCATTCAGAAGTGGACAGCTGAGAAAGATCAAACGTAATATCTAAAATATGAATGCAAAATTATTCATCCCCCTATCACCACCCCACCTATCAAAATATCCCATAATATTTAAGTGCAGGGGAAAAAAACAACATTTGCAACATTGTTTACAAAAAAAGATATAGACATTTTTTAATATGTGCAACTACAGGCCGATATCAAACCTTCCCTTTATTGCCAAGATCCTAGAAAAGGTTGAAGCTCATCAGCTCTGCTCATACGTACATAGCAATAACATTCATGAACTGCATAAGGACCTTAGTGCAGCGTTTGACACTATTGAACACAATATTTTTCTCGATAGGCTAAAAAACCTTACTTGGTGTGAAGGGAACGGCCCTCTCGGCTTATCTGCTGGATTGCTATCAGTTTGTAGAATTATATAGAGATTTCTCAAATCTTACTAAGGTAAAGTTCGGTGTCCTGCAAGGTTCTGTTCTTGGCCCGGTGCTTTTCTCATAATACATTCTACCGCTTGGTGCAATTATCAATAAATATGGTGTTAGTTTCCACTGTTATGCAGATGACACTGTAATATGTTTCAGCAAAACCAGACGAGATATATCCATTTAATCTGGTAGAAGATTGTGTTGAGGACATTAGACAATGGATGCTTACCAGTTTTATGCTGCTTAGTTCAGACAAGACTGAAGTGCTTGTACTCAGACCGCACTCGGCTAGAAATAAGCTCGCAGACAACAAACTAATTCTTGACGATCTCGCTATTTCAGCGTGTGCAGCATTAAAAGATCTCAGAGTGATTATTGACTCTAGGCTCTCATTTCAAGATCATGTACATAATATCACCAGGATAGCTTATTTTCATCTTAGAAAATTTCTAAAATTTACTACATGATGCTGAAATACTAGTTTGTGCCTTTATTACCTCCAGGTTGGATTACTGTAATTTTTTACTGTCAGGATGCTCGGGTAGAACAATACGCAAACTCCAGTTAGTCCAGAATGCGAATGAAGGTGTGAACACATCACTCCTATATTATGCGCATTACATTGGCTCCCAGTTAAATATCGCATTCATTATATAACACTACTACTAATAATATATAAATGGTCTCACGCAACAGTACCTATGTGAACTTCTAGTCCACACCTGCTGCGAACCTAAGATTATTTATTTGTAGGTTACAGTATTTGCAGGTTATTTATTTGTATCGCAGGTGATAAAAGCTATAGCAGGGTGCAGAGCTTTCTCTTACAAAGCCTTGCAGTTATGGAACAGTCTCCCAATTAGTGTTCGGGACAATGTCCAGGTTAAACACCTATTTGTTCAGTCAAGTTTATTAGAGTTAGTTCTCTCGCCATTAAATGAATAGACCAAGGGGCCGAGTTACTTCCGTAGTCCCTTCAAGCAGCTTGTTAGTAGAGAACATTATATTTACCTGTTATAAGAACATGCCTAATACCTCTTACATTCTGTCTTTCTGCCCCGTTATACCTGTGGCAACTGAGCTGCCGGCGTCCCTGGCAGTCTCGGTTCATCCTGACACGTGCCATTGTCCTTCATATGGCTGGAGGTCATTGTCTCTGACTAATGGACGGGTGCACAAGGACGGGTCAAGATTGAACATATGTTCATATGTTTATATTTACATTGCATATCACCTAACTGAATATGTAACTACACATTCTGCTGTCCCCCACATGAGGATGGGTTCCCCTTGAGTCTTATTTCTCTCAAGGTTTCTTCCTAGCATTGCATTAGCGAAGTTTTCCTTGCCATCGTCGCCTCAGGCTGCTCATTGGCATATATTTCATACACTTCAAAATTTCATCTTATTTTAATGTTATTGTTTATCTTATGTAAAGCTGCTTTGAGACAGTGTGTTGTTAAATGCGCTTTATAAATAGAATTGAATTGAATTGAATATTCGCACAATGTAATATTTTAATTAATTCTAAACATCTTATGTAGTAGTTACTAAAATCTGTTATTAAATTTAAAAAACATGGTAGCTCCATGAGCCAGGACAGTTTCTATTAAAACAGAGGCCAAAGGTAAAACACCATGATTCTACCCAGACCATGCTTTTATTGATAGTGTGAGCAAGGAGAGTGAGGAGCTAAAATGTAGTTTTGTGTCAAGACCCAATTGTTCATCACACCAGAGAATATTTTCCCAAGTTTGCTGTTTTCAATGGTTTTTCTTTTTTTGTTTGGTTGGTTTTTTTCATTAGCAAATTTCAAACAGAATTTCTTAAGGTTTGTTACGCTTTAAGGATAAAGTGGGATGTATGTGACTAGTGTAAAATCTGTGTAGAAAATGATTAGGTCAGATCTTGTTCGGCACTGATAACTTGGCGAACAGCCAACGATCCATTGTGTAAATTGACTTTGCAGCTGTGTCTGACCTGGACAGCCTAACTTTTCAGTTAATACTTCACAGTGTCCACAAACACACAATACTGGAACCTTTTAGACTAAGGATGCACCAATAACCCAGAGCAGGATATAATGCTTACCATAGGAGAAAGAAGCACGCACTAAATTATCTAATGAACTTTCATAACACATCTCATAAACACATCAGTAGAACATTAAAATGCTATATTTATTTTCTTTAAAGCAAGCAAGCTTGATATGTTTCTCTTGGCCTGCTTTTGTGCTCACACCCAGACCCTCATTTTTCACACCTTTTTTTTTAATCTACAGAAATTCATCTGAATAGACACTGAACACTGAACATGTTCCCAGAGGGAGAGTGATTCTGCTTTATAAGTGTGTTTTACCATACTGCTAATAAGTATTCAGTGTGGATTTTTCTACATTAGTGTGTTGCCTTGGCACAAATAAGAAAAATTACATGATTTGTGCCCGTGTGCTGCTTAACTTGCCAGGCTCTGGTTTCTGCATCCTTACAAACCAGTCATACAGGATACATTCTACGCATAATTTGAACAAATTACAGAATATTCAGCGATTCATTTAATGGTGATTTTGGCTATTAGCTGTCTATCAAAAAAAAATGTCAAACCGCCTTAAGCGACTTGTACAGTCCCAAACGCATAAATGGTCAAATTATATAGTTTTTGCACAAACTGGGTCAAGCTGATGTACGATGGCGACGGGTAACCCAGATCCCAAACTGCATGTGTTTGTACGTGTGATATTAAACATGGCCGAACTTGACGAGGAGGAAACATCTAATCATGAAGTTGCAATCGTCTTTAGCGGGGGTGTTCCATGATACAAATTCACATTTGTTTTTATATAGTATGACTAATATCATTAAAATAAAAATAAAGTTTAAAGTTTAAAGTTGAGTTTATTGGTCACATGCACATCATACAGTACAACATACAGTGAAATTCTTTGATT
>JAOUQX010000010.1:10616762-10627693 GCA_028566295.1 Liobagrus marginatus
CTTGCCTGGTGCGGGGCTTGAACCCCCGACCCTCTGATCACTGACCCAGAGCCTTATACCATTGAACCACCACCACCATTAACTTATGTTAATAATATTTATTAACATAAAGCGCTCTAATTACTGCCAGGTGACATCATTGGTCTTCATTATGTTGCTTTTTGTTAATAGATGATCAGGAACAGGGTCACATTTTCCATTGGCTTTGCTCTTATACAACTTTTTCTCTATTACATTCGATTTAGATTATTGCAGCGTTACGGCGGCACTTGGAATTACAATGTTGCTTACGACACCAAACTTTCCAAATGATCAGAATAACCTACGTGCTATTCACGCCGACTTCCCCGAGAAGCTCAAACAGATTCCAGAGGATATCCTGCTTCTTCTCAGTAACTTTCTAAGCGAAAAGAATTAGAAGGCATTAAACAGACGTTTAAAACTACTGTACATGGCAGTGAGCGGAGCAGCTGTAAGCCGAGAGCGGCGTTTTGCTTCAACGCTCATTTGAGTTAGGTGTTAAAAGGGGCCAGTGGCTGCAGATTAGTTTACTCAGGATCATTAGCTGTTCTCCATGGTGGTGCTGCTCTGTTTAATAGGTAGCAAATCTCCGCTGCGACATTCACGGATACTTAGCCACTGTTTGGACAGCTTGTCTAAACAGAGAAAAGAGCTGTAGGGTTGGGCTACATTATGATATAATACTAATATTGTATTAATTTAAATCATGATAAGTTGTACTTGTTCTACATGTTATTAAATAGCAAAGAACAAATAATTACAGTATGTCTGGATAGGTTTTATTCCACTTAATACCACAACCGCATTCTTTATTCAGCTCTAGTTACTTTTAATGTTGTGGAGCATCAAAGTTCAAAGTTCAGTTTATTGGTCACATGCACATCATACAGTACAACATAGAGTGAAATTCTTTGATTCCGCATATCCCAGCATACAAATTTGAACGCTGGGGTCAGAGCGCAGGGTCAGCCAGAATGAACGGCGCCCCTGGAGCAGGTGAGGTTAAGGGTCTTGCTCAAGGACCAATGACGGTAGCTTGCCTGGTGCGAGGCTTGAACCCCCGACCCTGTGATCACTGACCCAGAGCCTTATACCATTGAGCCGTTGAAATAAAGGTTCCCCCAGTCCAAGTGTCAAGTCCAAGTCTAAATCCTTGAAAGCGACTATGAAGTCAACTTAAATTAATTAACTAAATGTACAGTGTATATTATAGAATAGGCATATTGTGTATCATATAAAATGGCAAGTGTTATAACAACAGTATCTTTGTCCTATTGGGTGGCATCATCAGCAGCTCCAGAAAACAGAAAATCCTACCTAACCAGAGTCGAGCCAAAAGTCCAGGGGACGACGGTAACGCAATGTGCTTTGGAGTTAAAAAAAAGAGTGTTCTTTGTTTTGTGTTTTAAAGCATCGTGTGTGTTGTGGTTAGGGCTTCGACTTATGGGAGGAGTTAGATCACGTGTTAGTTAGAAATATGGTCAGCCAATCATTAGGCGATTCCATTCAAATCTGTGGTGAAAAAAAAAATACTAAAGAACAAAAATTGGTCTTTCTCAAGTGGGAGGTATGCCTTTTATTTCTCTCCTCAGTCAGTCAGAGCAACACAGAGCAAATAATCATGGGCATCTGTGAAAGTGTGTATGTGAAAGTGGGCAGACCGTGCTTTCCTCGAAGTGTGTAATGTGTTCGATTCACGTGTTTTAGAGGAAAACGTGTCCGCTTCACCCTTCCTTGTTGATAGTGTCAAATGATAGGTTTCTTTATACACATTAAACGATCAAATCTGTGGTTTGTAGTCAGCTTCTGAGTTGTTTGTTGTTGTTGTTTTTCAGGGCCGGATCTGCAGGAAAGCAGGAAAGTCCAAGAAAGCCTTCAGTCGCAAGGAAGCCGAAGCCACGTTCAAGAGCCTCGTGAAGACCCACGAGAAGTACGGCTGGGTTTCTCCTCCGGTTTCTGATGGCTGATACGCTCACCGTCCCCAAATCATACCCATTACCTATCCATGCAGCTTTCTCCAGTTTTATCCCTTCAAACATTCTTTTGTTAAAAAAAAAAAAAAAGGAAATAAATGAGGTATCATCTCACATTGTATGTCGATGAATCTTCATTCGGCCGTCTGCCATTCTACACTACGGTGCCATGGACCACTCGCTCGACGTGACATCACATTTCTTAACAATAAATGGATGCAACTTATATGTTTGGCTACAAAGGAAGTGAACTGAACCCTGGGAAAGTAATTGGGACAGATCCCAAACTACACGCTGACTCCGTACCTCCTGCTCACTCGATACCTCTCTGCGTTTATCAGTGTGTTCATGTCAGTCCCTTTCTTTTCCATATCTCGTTTTTTTTTTTTTCCTTCGGCTGCTTCTTCCTCCCGGTTTTCTCTTCACAGTTTTAGACATGATGACTCAACAGCATCCGATTTTTTTTTCTCCATCTCCAAGCATTGTAACGATATTTAATAGCAAGGCAGATGGGTGCAGTACAATTGAGGTTCAGCTTTGTCTGTTCTTCTTCAACTATGCTATTTTTTTCACAATTTCAATACAACATAAGAATTGATTGTATCTTATGTGGAGCTGTGCTCTCATCCCCTCTCTCCTTTTTTTTTTTTTTCCCTTCTCGCTCGCTCTTTATGCGCAAAGCTAAATTTAGACATCACTGTGTTGCATAGCTGGTGATTGATTTCTCGTGGAGGCGATTAAAAAAACAACACTCGTTGCTTATGCAGAGGTACTGTAAAGATTAAAGAGTGGTAGTGAGCCATTCTTGCTGATTATTTTTATCATTAGTATTATTATATTTCTCGTCGGAGAAGGCCGACAGTGGCGAGCTTCGATTGTGTTGATCCCAGATGGCAGGAGCGTGTGGCGTGAATGCAGTAGGAGCAGCTCCACAACGGTGATGCATTTAGGAAACGTGCACAAGCTTTTCGTGATACACTTACTGACCTCAAAGAAGCGAGAATCTGATTAGCTGCTTTTTTTTCTCTGTGAGACAAAACGCACAGTGCAGGAGGAGACTGGATGTACCTGTCTGTGGTCATGAGTACAATGATCCTGTGCAGTGACTTCCCCCATCTGCACAGACACTAATCCGTCGAAGCGTCCAATAACTGAAGCATCAGCTTTAATCCCATTAAAAGTTTCATAACTGCAGGCAGATGATAAAAAGGCAGTTCTCAGTGGCGTGGTTGGTATTTATCGACTTCCTTTCCAAATATCAGTGTTAATCCTGAACATGAGATGCGACATTTAAGTAGGCGATTTAATGGAAAACTCCCATCGTTGCGTTTTAATATCTATAATTAACTTTGACCTTCAACGAAAATTAAATTAGGGGTTTTTGTTGGTGGTCCATATGCACTTTGGTGCTGTTGGAATGCTGTTTACCTTCCTGCTGACATTATTGCGCTGCGTTTGATTTACCTCGAAACTAATTCGTGATATCTGTTCTGTCAAGCTACAAATTTGGGGGGTAAACATGGACGCCTCTGTGTTAGTTTTTCCTTAGCAACAATCTAACCAGGTGACAATAGTGATTTGTGTGATGGTATATTTACCTAACTGGGTTTTGTGATACGTTGTTCACTGTGGTGATGACGTGAGCAACAACGCCCCATCCACATATTCCAAAACAAACTGCACTTTATATTTTAGTAACAATAAAAAAATAATAATTATGAACACCACAAATAAATAATCAATTCAAACAAGCACTTCACCCAACAAACACAACTACTACAAGTTAACTTCCCTAAGTCCTGACCTTTCTTGCTTTCTTTGATGCAAAGTCCTCAATCACGTCATCATAGTAAATCTGACCAGTAACTGCATGGTTGACACTAATGGCAGCGAGGCCACTAAAGTGCCATTGTGACATGGTGGACCTCAGGTATGATTTGATTCGTTTCTGCTTTGAAAAGGTGCACACTCTCGGCCAGGTTAATTGACCCCACACGGTGACATAACATTGACGTAACTGCAAATCAGCGGGGGGGGAAAACAATTGCCTTTTTTTGTCCAGTGACGCCCCAAGCAAAATGCTGCCCTGGGTGGCTGCTCACGCCACTTATATCTAAATTCGCCACTGTGGTCGCTGATGCACAAACGGATCAGTTTCCAAAGCTTCCATGCTAATCACTCTTCTTCTAGATTGCTAACTAGTCGAGTTGTATAGCAGTGCTAAACTAAATTACTACCATGTTGAATCTCGTGTTTAATAATCTCATGATCGAATTGTGACAAGGAAACAAAGGTCTTATTTTTCACATCTTTCTGAAGTTAAGTTTATTGGTCACATGCACATCATACAGTACAACATACAGTGAAATTCTTTGATTCCACATATCTCAGCATACAAATTGGAACGCTGGGGTCAGAGCGCATGGTCCGCCAGATCGAACGGCACCCCTGGAGCAGGTGAGGTTAAGGGCCTTGCTCAAGGGCCCAATGACGGTGGCTTGCCTGGTGTGGGGCTTGAACCCCCGACCTTCTGATACACTGACCCAGAGCCTTATACCATTGAGCCACCGCCACCCTAGCATCTAAACATAGCAGCACCACAACCAGTGAAGACATTTCACCATAAACATGTTAGACGGTGGAGCTTTGCTATGAAACAATTTCTTGAGCCCTTCATATGAAGAATTGAGAGTGGAAGCATTCTGAATCCTCACAGCAGAAAGCCTGATTATAGCCTCCGGTGCTTCAAGGGACATTAAATGTCATAAGGGAAGCTGCTAATTAACATGACATTTGACAAAAAAAAAGGAAAGCGGTGATTCTAATCACTCCAAGTTTGACGATGCCCTTTCAGGCACAATGATGCAGGTTCGACACGTGAGTCAAACCAGCTCTGCAATGAAATAATTCCCAGAGTGCACACCAGGTCTCAAAGATTTGGTTCAGGTCTGTCATGTCGAGGCATGATCAGGGCTCAAATGTGTGTATTCATGTTAAAGCTTGAGGACTCAAGTGTTTAGAGCAGAAAAAATGTAAACAGATTTAAAAGGATCACCTGTATTGATCCGGTTGGCCATTTCATTATTTCGTTAAACCCTTAATTCGTTTAGAAATAGAAAAGGAAGTACAACAAGTGCTTAAAGGCAAACTTCTAATTGCCTTTAATTATCTAACCCTTGCTGTGTGTGTATTTTGCTGGATGATGTGTGTTTCAGAGCAGAGATTAAAAGCGTCATCACGACTTCTTCCATCTGGTACAAAACAACATCTCATTCCGCTCTTGGTCTTCTCCAGTCTCTGTTTGGACAGTCTTTTTGAAAAAGTGCTCGTGTATTCCTTATGAATTTAGCGAGAGGATATCCTATAAACTACAAACTAATTATCAGGATATCTCTAATGTGGATGTTTGCCGGCTTTAAGAACATACTTTTGTGATATAGCCTAGACTGGTAGATTGCAGACACTAACCGACTTTAATGTCCAAACAAGTGAGATTACTCTATTGTATTATAGCTGCATGTGGTCTGTGATTAGTAGCTAGCTATTTTTTAAAGGAAAAAGATGAGTAAAATATGGAGAAAATATGAAAAAAAAAAAAGTTTTTTTTTCCTGTTATTGTCTGTTTCTCCTTTTTTTGTTTTCATTAATGTCTATAATGTCAGAGTGTGTTCTATGAATGTTTTGTGTGTTAATTTATTTGTGGTTTGCCAAAATGACGATTTGGAAGCATGTTGCAGGTATTGACACTGATACAAAAAAAAAAGAAGTTAAAGGGAAAAAACGAACAAAAACAGAAAAAAAAACCCTGAGTGATATGAACCTGAATCAGAAGAAACGCCTGATGATGTGTTGAGATCTCAGGCTCCAGTGAGGAGGAAAAGAAATAAACTGTGGGATGAAAATTTCAAGACTGCACAAGCAACATCACAGGACACAATGGGAGCAAAACCAAACAGGAATGTGCAATAAACGCTGTAGGCTTATTCAAACCTGCATCTCTCTTTGTATTCGTGTTGTTTGTGTTGTTCTCCCTCACTGTCAATTAGTTAGCATCGCTCATTGTACAGCACTGGTCTGGTGCTAATCGGTTATACAGCACTTTAAATGCTGTGTGGTTTCCTTCTTATGCGTTTTGCTCAACATGAACTAGCTGTGTGAATTATCTCTGTTACAGCAGTGATATTTAGCACCGATGTCTAAAATAACAAGCTAGCGCTAGCGATTAGCCGTGCTAATTTTAAATGCAGATTACTCTTCTGTGCTGAACAAAAGGGGTCAAGGCAGTATTTTTCATTTAGTTATTTTTATTTTCTTGCTACAATATATGACAGTAAAACCATGACTTCTATTTACCCTCATTTGGACTAGGGCGCAACAGGAAGGCTAATCTTAATTAGCTCGTTAGAAACTATGCTACTAAGCGCTGTTTTTTATTCAAGTGGTTAAATAGTCCTCTAGCTAGAAAGCTGTATGATGTATGAAGATTTTAATTAGGTGACAATGAGCCTCATTATGAAATTCAAGTCACAATTTCAAGCCTTATAATTCAGTAGAAGCTGCTTAGAAAAGGTCAGGCTTTGAAATGAGATTAACTTTAATGCCACCGACTCATAAATTGTATTAACTTTTGGGTAATAATGCGTTTTTACTTTTTCCAGCCCACATTCTCCTGTTGACCTCTGTGAAGCTGGGGCTCCATAATTGTTTTAATCTTCAGTTTTTTTCCCCCCCAAATTATATAGCAGAAGCACAGGTACACTGTATGAGGATCTAGGTTTTAGCTCCAACACATCTGCCTAGAAGTTTGTAGCCTATAGTAAAGCACCGATTAGCTGCTTCAGGTGTGTCTAACTAGGGTTGGAGCTAATCTCTGCAGTACCGTGGTCCAACAGGAGCAGGATTGGACACCCCCTGGTATAGATGAAAATGTTTCTTCTTGTCGTTTACATGCCACTTCTTTTCAGATGTATTCAGACAAACTAAAGACACTTGTCAAAACATTAAAACTGTCCAGGGCTGTCAAACTCCGTTCCTGGGGGATTTTAGTTCTAACCCTGCTTCAATACATATAACACGCAGGTTTCAAATAAGTCTGAAGGACTTGATTAGCTCGATCAGGTGCATTCAATTAGGGTCAAAGCTAAACTGTGCATTGCTGTGTCCCGTCAGGACCTGAGTTTGACAAGCCTGCTGTAGAAGTTAACTTCTTTAATATTTTAGCCAAACAGTACAGGTTAAGAAGGTCAAGGGTTTGATTCCCAACCAGGGTTCTCCTCATGCTTTAGGAGTGAATGTGTGTGTGAATGGTTGTCTGTCTACTGGTGATTGTCCAGGGTGTACCCAGCCTCATACCCTAAGTTAGCTGTGATATGCTCCAGCGGCCCCAAACAGGATAAGTGGCAGACAATGAATGAATGACCGTACATAATAGTATTTACAGTTTATTGAAATATCTTTAAAAAATGAGTTTGTCCTAGTTAATATTTTATGTAATTAATTTCCTCCTGGCTTGTTATGTTCACTATGGTGCTTAATTACTTCAGTGAAAGTAGATACCCAGAGATTTAAGAATTTTTCATAAGTATTTTAATTTATACCACACACACTACTATTTTCATACTGTAGTTCTGAAGAAGACCAAATGTTTTTTTTTCTTTGGGTAAATGGCGAGATCAAACCCATTATTGCTCTCTGAGTTGCCCCAAGTGCTTGTTCATAAACACTTCTCTTATCTTCAACCTCTAAAATTCTGTGTAAGGTTATCTCAAGAGAGGGCAAACTAGTTTTTCACTTCAATTTTAAGTGCTTGGTTTTAAAGACTGTGGTGTATATGTTTTTTGGAGGTAAAAAATAATAATTTTTAGAATTTGATTTCAAACTTAACTTTGCATGTGTGAGGTTGCGCAGTAGTGGTTTGAATAGTAAATGCTCTAGACTCTAGAGTGTTAATTGGAAGGTCAGGGTTCATGCCCCAGCACTGGCAGACTTTCCACCTTAGGCACTTAAGTAGAATCCTTACCTCTCTCTGTGCCCCAGTTAGCCTGTTCTCAAACCCTGGCTTTCCAATCTTGGCTATTTGGAGAAAGAATTTTATTGTACAGTATCTCACAAAAATGAGTACACCCTTTACATTTTTTTAAATAACACCGACACTGTGATAATGACACTTTGCTACAGTGTTAAGTAGTGAGTGTGCAGTTTTTTTTATAACAGTGTAAATTTGCTGTCTCCTCAAAATAACTCTAAAATAAATATACAGCCATTAATGTTAAAACCGTTGTCAACAAAAGTGAGTAACCCTCTAAGTAAAAATGTCCAAATTGGGCATAAAGTGTCAATATTTTCTGTGACCACCATTATTTTCCAGCACTGCCTTAACCCTCTGGGCCATGGGGTTAAACAGAGAATCACAGGTTGCCACTGGAATCCTCTTCCACTCCTTCATGACAACATCACAGAGCTGGTGGATGTTAGAGACCTCCACCTTCTGTTGGCGGATGCCCCACAGATGCTCAATAGCGTTTAGGTCTGCAGACATGCTTGGCCAGTCCATTGCCTTTACCCTCAGTTTCTTTAGCAAGGAAGTGTTCATCTTGGTGGTGTGTTTGGGGTCGTTATCATGTTGTAATACTGCCCTGCAGCCCACTCTCCGAAGGGAGGGGGACCATGCTCTGCTTCCTTCAATGAGATGTAGCTTCCGAGTGCCGGTAGCCCCAGACTAAGACACTCCCACCATCATGCTTGACTGTAGGCAAGACATTGTCTTTATACCCCTCACCTGGTTTCTGCCACACACACTTGACACCATCTGAACCAAATACGTTTATCTTGGTCTCATCAGACCACAGGACATAGTTCCAGTAATCCATGTCCTTAGTGTGCTTGTCTTTAGCAAACTGTGGTCTTTCTTGTACATCATCTTTAGAAGAGGCTTCCTTCTGGGACGACCTTCATGCAGACCAGTTTGTTTCAGTGTGCGGCGTACGGTCTGAACACTGACAGGCTAAACCCTCTGCCGCAATGTTGGCTGCACTCATACGTCTATCTCCCAAAGGCAACCTCTGGATATAACGCTGAGCACGTGCACTCCACTTCTTTGGTCGACCATGGCGAGGCCTGTTCTGAGTGGAACCTGTCCAGTTAAACCGCTGTATGGTCTTGGTCACCGTGCTGCAGCTCAGTTTCAGGGTCTTAGTAATTGTCTCATAGCCTAGGCCATCTTTATGTCGAGCAACAATTCTTTTTTTTGAGATCCTCAGAGAGTTCTTTGAGATGAGGTGCCATGTTGAACTTCCAGTGACCAGTATGAGAACGTGAGAGCGAGAACACCAAATTTAACACACCTGCTCCCCATTCACATCTGCGACCTTATAAACACTAATGAGTCACAAGACAGTGGGGAGGGAAAATGGATAATTGGGCCCAATTTCACTTAGGGGTGTACTCACTTTTGTTGCCAACGGTGTAGACATGAATGGCTGTGTGTTGAGTTATTTTGAAGCGACAGTAAATTTACACTGTGATACAAGCTGTACACTCACTACTTTACATTGTAGCAAAGTGTCATTTGTTCAGTGTTGTCACATGAAAAGATATAACAAATTATTTGCAAAAAATGTGAGGGGTGTACTTACTTTTGTGAGAAACTGTATATGCTCTTCTATGGTGAAGCCAGTTGGCAAAGGGGTGTAGGTTTGAGTGCAGGTCCTGCAACACTCATAAATAAGGCAACATTTATACTGCGTCTCCGTGTTTAGGAATTCACTACGAGTTCACTGTCAGAAATCTCCCTAATTGATCCCAGAGTACAACCTTGTTTTGTTGTTGGGCATTACCGTGTTGGCTGCCAAAACAACTCTGCTGTGCTAGAGGGAAATAGCAATTTAATAGACAAGGGTGTGCTGGTTGGAAGCAAAACCCTTTTCCACATCAAGCATCGTCTAAAAGAAAAAAGAGAAAGTGCATGTCTACGTACATTTCATTTCGGAATTCCACTGGTAGGGAATATCGTGTTTTGTGCGCCGACATCATGCCAAGAAGCCTCGAATGAAAGAAGTAAACAAACAACTTTGGGTGCCAGAACAGCAGTAAATAATGCACTTCTCTTCGATCTGCTCACCCGTTGAAAGTTATTCCTTCTCCAGCCAGACGAAACGAAACAGGAGAAAGCCAAACAAAAGCCGCGCTTGATAAGTCAGCAGGCGTGTTTTGCGTATGAATGGCTAAGGGGTGGCACTGATTTGATTTGCAGCATTGGCGTGCAGTTTAGGGTTGATTTCTGGCTGACTCTTCAGCTGTAGCCGTGCCATGAAGGATGGCACGGCATGAAAAACGGCAAGAGGACACGCTTTATATTGGGCATTATGCTCTGTCTGATGTATATTCCTATTCGTCGGCTTCATCTTCATTTAAAAACAATAACAACCTCACAGAGGCTCTCGGTTCCTCTGTCCCTTTGATATGAATAATCGTGCGTCAGAACAGGTGTTAGAACAGAAATGTGTATAGAAATGGATGAGATTATAAATATTATCTTTATGCTTGAATATAGGTCTGTTTTTCTGTTGTTAAAAGATATGCAAACTCTTTTAATCTAAAATTCATGTATTATTCATAGGCCATAGGCTGTATTTGAAATCATTTTTCCACCACAGGAAACTCTTCTGAAGGGACAGTGCTGTGTTTCACAGTTTCGTATTGTTGTCTTCTTCGCTATATATAAAAAAAGCTGGCTGAAGGATATTTTTTTCTTTTGCTCCTTGTAAGGTAAGTAACTAGTAAAGTTAAAGTAAAGTTCAGTTTATTGGTCACATGCACATCATACAGTGAAATTCTTTGATTCTGCATATCCTAGCATACAAATTAGAACGCTGGGGTCAGAGCGCAGGGTCAGCCAGAACGAACGGCGCCCCTGGAGCAGGTGAGGTTAAGGGCCTT
>JAOUQX010000010.1:10651610-10667000 GCA_028566295.1 Liobagrus marginatus
GGTCATACTTTTCAGTTGGCCAAGATTTCTAAAAATCCTTTCTTTGTATTGGTCTTAAGTAATATTCAAATTTTCTGTGATACTGGATTTGGAAGTTTCCTTAGTTGTCAGTTATAATCATCAAATTAAAAGAAATAAACATTTGAAATGTATCAGTCTGTGTGTAATGAATGAATATAATACACAAGTTTCACTTTCTGAATGGAATTAGTGAAATAAAACCAGTTTTTGATGATATTCTAATTTTATGACCAGCACCTGTAAAAGATGCTGACGTTGTTTGGCTCAACCGATGTATGTGAACAGACCTTCAGCGTCATGAACATCAACAAAGCCCTTCACAGCTCCAAGTTAACTAACCAACACCTCGGATCTATCCTGAGAATTCCCACAACAAAACTAACTCCAGAGTTTGATGCACTTTTAAAAAAGATCAACAACATTGTTCCCACTGAATGAGAGTTTATCTACTGTGTTATTAAATTAATACATTTGGAAAACAATTTTTTACAATGAACCCTGCACATTGATGTTTTTTCTTGCCTGTTAAAGGCCAAATCTTTTCATGTAATGGTTTTTACATTTCATTTATATTAATTCACACAAACACACCGTCATTCTATTCTGGTCCGGCCTCTCTGTCAAATTTTAGAAACCATTGTGGCCTGCGAGTCAAAAAGTTTGCCCACCCCTGTTCTATACTGTACGGTCACGCGTTCCAGCTGTAGATGCTGAATAATTATTTTCAGTTGTTCTGTCTAATACTATTTTGACTTTGAGACCTTTTATCAAGACTAATATGTCACAACAAGGTGATGTAAAGCAAAAGCAGCATGTACATGCAAGTATTTTATTCCTCTCAAGCCACAGTGATTGTGTACCACTTAATAAACATGGCATGCTATTTTATCCATTTTAAATATGTTTATTGTTGTGGAATATCTGTTTTTTTCCTTCCCGAGAGTTCATTCATTCATTGCCTAGCACTTATCCTGTTCGGGGGCGCTGGGGCCTATCCCAGCTAACTTATGGTGTGAGGTGGGGTACACCCTACACAATCATCAATTAATCAAAGGGCTCCTTTAGAAAGTTAATAAGACCAAAAAACAAATGAATAATTTAACGTATTAAAACTATCTTTAATATTTTCCCCATATTATATGGCAACACTTAATTAAATAATAAATGAATCGTCTTTTTTTCTTATTTGTTATTCTTTCTTTAATGTTTCTTTCCAACGATTCTTGTTGAGGGCTTTTGTCTGCACTCTGCATCTGTGAAGCTATGGAACAGGGAACCCAATTTGTTTGTCTATTTATTTAATTATGTATCTATTCGTTTTTAAAGATCTCAAACAGCAGACGTTCTCGTGCTGTCCACGGCGTCCGTCTTGAGTTTAATCCATGTTGTCAGTTGGATTTCGTAAGCTGGTTCTTTTAGAAGCATTAGATGAAATGCACCTGGTTGGCCCAAAACAGCTGCAGTAGCTGGCAAAAAGGTGTGCTGGTATGTGGTGTTCAGTAGTAAAAGTCTTTGATAGGATGCATCATGAATCAGTTGTCCGTTTACGTCAGGGGTGTCCAATCCTGCTCCTGGAGGGCCACTGTCCTGCAGAGTTTAGCTCCAACCCTAATTAAAGACACCTGAGCCAGCTAATCAATGCTTTACAATAGGTTAGAAACTTCTAAGCAGGTGTGTTGGATCTAAACTCTGCAGAATAGTGGCCCTCCAGGAGCCGGATTGAAGACCCCTGGTTTACGTGATTTATACTTTTAATGTTTTCCTTTTCTTGTGCCTCTCTTTGTGCAGGTTCAGATATTCGGCAGCTTTAGCACTGGACTCTACCTCCCAACCAGGTGAGTCTTAATGTTGTCTCTCTTGATGGGAGTAAATAAGACAAAATGTGCATTTTATCGGGTCACTAAGAAAGCATTATTTCCTAAAGAATCGTACACTTGTGTGAACTGAAACTGGAGAATCCTTCCATCAATTTTTAGTAAACACCTCTACATAGTATATCAGCTCTTTTCAATCAGTTTATTCTTAGCTTCAGTCACATCCCAGACCACATTGACTGGTGTCGGAAGTGCTGTTCATTTTCTCCCAGGATGCTGATAGATCTTTTAACTTTTGACTGGTGTATTTATTTTTTTTTGACTGATTTGTGTTTTCCTTACACTTACCCCTACGTAATTGTATCCTAATATGTACATTTGATTAAATCTGCGTTTTTCTTCTGTAGTATCTTGTTTATGTATTTCTGAAAGGTTTCATCTGATTCTGGACTTATTGTTGTGTATTGCACAGTGACATTGACTTGGTGGTGTTTGGGAAGTGGGACAGACCTCCTCTGCAGCAGTTGGAGCAGGCCCTCCGGAAAAATAACGTAGCCGAGCCATTCTCCATCAAAGTACTTGACAAAGCTACGGTGAGAGATGTGCACAAACGTTCGCGCATGTACATGTCCGTGTCCACGTTCATCAGGACACCCCTCATCAGTTGTAATGGGCTGAAATTCCCCACACTGGTGATTTATAAAATTGATTTTGATTTATTTTCCTAAAGGTGCCCATCATTAAATTGACCGATCGGGAAACCGAGGTCAAACTGGACATCAGTTTCAACGTGGAGACTGGAGTCAAAGCTGCCCACTTCATTAAGGATTATGTAAAGGTACGTTTATTTAGCGGCATATTCTCCTCAAAAAGTCGTTTCATTTTGCAATGCAGATCTACATGACCTGAATTCAAGTCGATCTATGTTGGTTTACTGCTTTCCTAAATTACCCACCATAGCTGTGCATTAGGATTTCTCTATCTCTATCTAAACAAAGTGACGCCGTGGCGCTTTAGTACTTCACTTTCTTCATCTGTCCTCGTATGTATTCATCTGTCCATCTGTATATGCATCCGAGCAGTACAACTATTGGACATTTGCTAACATTTCCCTGTACCAAACCAATAATTGAAGAAAAGTCAGAAAGCTGATTTAAGCAAACATGGCTGAACCGTCCCTCTAACCTGTGAATAATTACTTACTGTGTCGCTTCTGTTTGTCGCATCTCTTCCCATCTGTAATCAGTGCCAAAATGTTCCTGCTGCTTTGAACAGATGGATGAGTCTCACGTGAAACAAGTTTCTTCTGCATTGTGTGTGTGTGTGTGTGTGTGTTTTTCAGAAGCTTTTTTCCTTCTTCTTTTTCTTGTGCAGAAGTATACCGTGCTGCCTTACTTGATCTTCGTGCTGAAGCAGTTTCTTCTGCAGAGGGACCTGAACGAGGTGTTTACTGGGGGCATCAGCTCCTACAGCCTCATCCTGATGGTTATCAGCTTCCTGCAGGTGGGTACAAAGTGCATGTAACATTCATGCCACTGAAGCTTTGATGAGAAGGTCTGGGATGCAGTCGGTGTTCCCGTTTCGCCCAAACGTGTTTATTGGGCTGAGTCAGACTCGGGGTTCTGTAAAGACCGTTAGGTTTTCCATTGCAACTAGATCACACCATGTCTTCATGGAGCTCCATGGCTTTGTGCACGGGGGCATTGTCATTTTACAGTTAGTGAAATAAACACTTATACAGTGGTACCCGGCTTATCGACTTTAATCCGTTCCTTAAAACCGGTCGAAATACGAAAAGGTCGAAGAGCGAATGTAATTATGCCATAGGAAATAATGAAAACCCAATTAATTCGTTCCCGACCTCCACCGATACCCATTTATTAACATAAGATTGTTGAGTAGCATGGGACCGGAAGTAAACAACGGACTAGCGTCGCTAACGCTAAACGTGCATATCGGCACGGTGGCTGAATAAACGGTGTTAACTCGTCTATGAAATAGGCGTAGCATTGGCCAACGAAAGGCTATAATGTAACATTGGTAGACAAACTAACATTTAGTTTTAGTGGACCGTGAAAAGAAGTGGCTCTATTTTCTTCACTAATCAGTCAGCTCGTTCTTGTGCCACAGCTCCACCCCCGAATCGACGCCATGACTCCCAACACGAACCTCGGGGTTCTACTCATCGAGTTCTTTGAGCTGTACGGCCGTCATTTTAACTACCAGAAAACGGGCATCAGGATAAGGAACGGTGGTGCCTACATGGCCAAGGAGGACATAATGAAAGCCATGAACAACGGCTACAGGCCATCCATGCTTTGCATTGAGGACCCTCTTCTTCCAGGTGCTAATTTTAAACGTAAACCGTATTATTTGGACGCACAATATGCTATGTAATAGTGATGTGTCAGGCCGCACCAGTGGCCCTGTCCTTGCATTGCGTATGTTTGGTTTTGTTCATTTAATTCTTTAAGACATGCAGAAATACGCGCCGTCAGGCTGATGATCAGAAACAGTTGCTTAGCATGAGAAGTTAACTTACTAGGTAATTATTGTTTGGAAAACTTAACCTATCTTCCGTAACTCTGGGTTTATATCAAACGTAGGATTTGATCAAATTCAGTCTCTTTCTGTGAAATTATTCTGCAAATTTTAAGCTCCTTTAAATGTTCGCCTTTGAAATCATTGAGGGATTGACTAGCATTACAGCTCTACAAATGCTTAACTGGTTTCTAGTCACGCGTGCATCGTAGCATGTTTTTTATTGTTTCTTCTTCTGCAAGGTAACGACGTGGGCAGGAGCTCATATGGAGCCATGCAGGTGAAGCACGTGTTCGACTACGCTTACATCGTCCTCGGCCACGCAGTGTCCCCTCTCGCAAACTCCTACCCCAACAAGGACAGCGACAGGTAATGCAAACACGCTTCCCTTTCAGCGCTCCTCCTAGTTTTAACATGCAGTCTGCCAAACGCTGACCGACGTGCTCAGTGTTATGTTAAATTATTAACAACTTGTTTCTGTCTTTTGTAATCTGTCTCCTTTTTTTTTTGCTCTTTTGCCACAGCACTTTGGGACGCATCATTAAAGTCACCCAGGAAGTGATCGACTACAGGGAGTGGATCGTTAACAAGTGGGGCAGCAAGCAACCCGAGAGGAACGACGGTAAGATTTAAGGGAGGAGAGAATCTCGGGAGGCGGACTGCTTTGGGCTGATTGTGAATCTGAGCGCGAGACTTTGGTATCGCACAGCAGCAGGTTCATTAAAATGCCGATTAGAACAGCAAATCTAATTGGAGCTCTGCAGCATGTCAGCTGTCTCACAGCAGGGTGGAGGAGTGTGTGTCGCTCAGTCAGCTGTACAACCCCTAGCCAGTCCCTAGACTTCTCCTTAATGAGTGTAAATATGACAGACTGGTTTTATTAGGTCCAAAATTGATGTGTGTAGATGTCTGTGACCTCTGGCAGCATCAGCCAGGAGAGTTGTTAGGACATCCAGAATTTACACGAATTCTTTCCCATGAAGGTGAGCGTCTATCTTCTTTAATGCCCAACTGTGTAGACGAAAATTAATACTACACACGGAAGAGGCTACATAAAACATCTTTGGTAATAAGAAAACCTAACGTATACATGTATGTAATGTATTGGATTTTTCTCCCTTTATTTTATATGATAATGAAACCATATGTAAATTATTTGTGTTCTCTGACAATTGTTTAACAACATAAAAAAGAAAAGTGGAATTGAAATCCCCGGAAAACAAAAATACAGCAGTTACAGAGTTGCATCTACTGAATTCTCGTTTCAGATTTTTAACAATTTTCTAACGTCAGTGCTGACTGTAGTTCCAGCTGCAAATCACAGGTTTGCACTCATTCTAATGCATTATCGTTTCAATAAGAACAGCTTAAACTGGGACTTGCGTGATGGTATCTAAATACACTGATCGAACAACATTATGAGCACTGACCGGTGAAGTTAACAGGTGGGGATATATTACTGTTAGCGGGTGGGATGTGTTTGCCAGCAAGTAAATATTTTACCCTCAAAGTTGATGTTATGCTGTGTTCACGCCATATTGTTATTACTCTAATGCCCGAGAGAATAACACTTTGACTCGGTGCTGTTCACATCCTAGGACTGGGGATTATCCATTTCTATAGCGACAATTGGCAAAATGAGCAAAGGGCTGCATCTGAGAATCCAAGAATACTGGATATACAGTATACATTAAGGACCGTAACAGAATGTATATGTACAATGAATATATTAGTCATATACATATTGTATATAGATGTACATTTGTAATTACTGTACTTATTGTAAATATTATTTACAGTATATGCAACCAACGCCCCTGTACACGTTTCTTCTCTCCCTCACCCCTATTTACAGTAAACTTTCGGCCAGGTGTCAAAGCATTTCACTGTATGTTGTACCACGTATAATGTACATGTGACCAATAAACTTTGAACTACATGTGACAAACTTTGAACTTGAACACAGGCTTAATTTAAGTAAATACTACGATAAAAACACTTATTAACAGTTGTTATGCAAATGCAGTATTATTACGCTTTATAATTGTTTTAGGTTGTCAAGGGTAGCCTAGATGTCTAACTCTGTGCTACATGTCTTGTTTATGCTCATTACTTTTGTATGACCACAACTAGAAGTCAATTAAACGCATTTTAAAACCTAAGTCTTGCAATAACGCAATAACTGCTTGATTACATTTTACTACTGGAAGCGCCACCTCCCAGCCTGCAAGTTGTAATAATGAGTTCTACGAGGACATAACGCATTTTACCAGTCGGATTATTGTAATTATGATAATAGTGATATGGCGTGAACGCAGCAACAGAAGTGGGGGAGCAAGAGGCAAGCTAAGTATTTGAGCTAGTTTGTCAAGGGCCAAATTGTGATGGTCCGAGCATTTCCAAAACTTCAGCTCGTGTTTCCCGGTCCGTATCTATCAAAAGTGGTCCAAGGAACGAACAGTGGTGACAGGGTCATGGGTGGCCAAGGCTCATTGATGCACGTGGGGAGTGAAGGCGGCCGAACCGCACAAATTACAGGACAAGTCACTTAAAGTATCTGCTGCTAATAACTTTGTGCCAGATACCACATCACACCTTCAGGGGCCTAGTGGAGTCCATGCCTTGACTTGGCAGCAAAATGGGGACAACCGCAGTATTAGTAACGCAATTTTAGAAAGGAGGCCATAATGTTATTTTTGCTCAGTGTATAGTTTTAAAAAAGCATTAGCGTTTTTGGAAGGAGTTTCCATGATCAGCGGTTTGCCAATCAGAAATGAAATTGTAGCTTCTTAAACAGAAAGGTTTAAGAACCTCTTAAGGATAAAGTCTGTGTGTCATTGTTTTGTTTGTGTGATCTCGCGCAGATCCTGCTTATCCAGTCTGTGTAGAGCAAGCAGACACGAGCCCTCTGCTTAGTGTTGGGGTGGAGGAACAGCATCAGCTCCAGAGGGACTCTGTGTCTCCGAATAGCGCCGACTCTCCCATGTCACTGTCCAGCCCTCAGCAGCACTCGTCCGCCTCCTCTCTGTCAGGCAGCGACATCGTAAGTCACCTCATACATTGTTTTTCTGCAAAAAAAAAAAAAACACCGTTACTCATCAGTGCCTCTTATACCTTGCGTTTAGTTCCTTGCAAATATTTTCATGTGATGAAATCAGTATTTACATCTTTAAATGAATGATTTTGCTTTCACTTTAACACAATATAGTCATTTAAGTTCACTTTAATCTATTGTACTCTAAATGCAGAGTTTTAGTAAACAATTTAAAACTGATGGAATTTCATGAGTAACACTGATATTGTAACAACTTTTGCCCTCTCTGTTTGTTTCCCTTTTTCTTTCTTTGCGTGCGCACTTATTGAAGGATTCTGACTGCACGCCATGTGCTGCTCCAGTATTGCCCTCCTACCCTCTACAGCCACTAGCACTGGGCACGTTGCCCACTGAGCTGCAGATGGGCACAGGAAAGGCCAACTATACCATGCCGCCCACGATGTCTGCTGCTAACCAGGTGAGCAGAAACGGACAGCCTGGCCCCACTCCCTCTGAGCCAGCTTTTTGTTTAGAAGTAAAAAATAACATTAGTCACACTTCAAAAACGTTAGCGCTGACCCTCACTAAAAATGAACACTGGAACCTAAATAGCAACAAGAGTTGCTAACGCTAACCTTTCATTTCAAGCTTCAATGCCTTAAACATGTAAATATGTTGCAAATCATGAAGTCACTAACGGCCTCTCTTCCTTAGACAAGAGTTCCAATGCCCAGGAAACTTCCGCTCCATGCGTTCCCTGGCAGACAGGTGTGTGTGTGTGTGTGTGTGTTTGAGCTTGTTTTCATGATTTTATGAGGGCACAAATTTGTTAAAGGTCATGGGTATTACACTGGTATAACGACATAAGCATGTTTTATGGGAACATTTGGGGAGTCCCCATAGGTAAAATAGATTTTAAAACATACTAAACAATATTGTATTAAAAATGCAGAATGTTTTGTGTGATGTGCAGGTTGCTAGTTTACTTATTATTAGGTTGGCTTGAGAAAGCCAAACTATTGAAACCCTTTCTAAACTTATTATTATTCTACTGAGACCCTTTTTCTACGGGTATCTCCTCCCCTCGGACACTACCTTCGGACTGGTCTGACTCGAGTTGCTATATGTTTTTGGACTGATCCGACTTAAGGTTTTCCAACAAATGACCCGGAAAACTCTGAAAATTCCCCGTATCTCTACATCAGTCTGTGAGACTGGGATTGGGCTCATTGGACTAAGATAGCAGCCACTAAATGCTGACTCATGTTAGTCATGCTAGCATTATGCTAACAAACATGCTAATCATGTTAAAAATCATGCTAGCAACCTGCTAATCATGCAAGAAAGGTTAGAAATAATGTTAGCATCATGCTAATCATGTTAGCATGATGCTAACAAAAATGTTAATCATGCTAAAAATGCTAAAAATCATGCTAGCAACCTGCTAATCAAGTTAGCATCATGCTAATCGTGTTAGTACTATGTTAACAAAAATGCTAAAGTTAAAAATCATGTTAACAACCCTTTAGCATAATGTTAATCATGTTAGCATAATGCTAACAATAATGCTAATCATGTTAAAAAGGTTAGAAATCATGTTAGCAACCTGCTAATCAGGTTAGCATCATGTTAGCATGATGCTAACAAAAATGTTAATCATGCTAAAAATGCTAAAAATCATGCTAGCATCCTGCTAATCAGGCTAGTATAATGTTAGCATCATACTAACAAAAATGCTAATCATGATAAAAAGGTCAAACTTTTAAACTTTCAAAGTTTTTAAACACTTTCTCAAGCCAACCCTCAAAGTTTGTACACAAACTTTAATCTCTTGTTATTATTATTATTATTCTCGTTCTTCTGATTGGAGTCTATGAGTCTAAATTTGGACCTACCAAGAGGTCAAAATTTCACTCATGTTTATGATCATAACCTTTGACTCTTAAGGCCTGTAAACTTTTTTCTCTCATTCCTTGGTTCACTCCGATTCAAAGGCACCCTATTGGCTCATTTATCATTATAAATATTGTCCCTCCAATTTGTATTAATTGCGCAACATACTATTTTTTTTTAACTCCTCCTAGGAGTTACTCCTGTCAAAAAATTGCACCAAACCTTGTAGGTAGCATTTAGAAACATCTGTGACAAAGTTATTAAATTATTGTTGATAGCTCGTACCTTTTTTTTTGTTTGTTTGTTTGTTTTGTTTTTTTGTATGCCACGTGTACAAATTATTTTACGAGCACGCCAAAATGGAGATGAGGCTGTATCTTGTCCATGCTTTGGCGTGTTCATACGAATTCTAGTAGCTGTGGTCAGACTCATGATCTGCGGGTGCGTGCTTAGTTTTGTTATAGTGCTACCTACTGCTCCAGAGATATGAAAAATGTATATTTTTGCTTATAACTTTTGATTACATTGGTGGGCTTGGCCCCAATAATTGCTGCTTGCAGCTATATTTATAAGATTATGTATGTTTTACTCTTATCATGTAAATACAAGAGATTGATCAGATTCAGATCTTGTTAACCAAGTACGATTGATAAAGACTGTGTGGGCATGAAACTATTTGACTCCCTAACTCGCATTCCAGGAAGGTCTCTGACACTTAGTTTTAAACCAAAATAGTAATATCTAATACAATTAACAAGCTTATTGCGACTTAAAATCTCACTGAATTCTGACTTTGGTTCTTGGTGTGTGTGTGTGTGTACAGCAGATTGGTCCCAAGGGCTTCCCCACCCCAGTTTTCCCACAAGGCCACATGCAGTACCACCACAACAAGTGGCGTTATAAGAAGAGGGACAGTCTCCCAGCCAGCGTCAGTAGATAAACCCGGCACACTCCTCCTTCCTCTCCACCTCCTCGTTCTCTTACCCCTCCTCCTGTCATAAAACGATGATAACTCGACGAGGCCTCCTGCCGGCGGGACCAGCAGTTTCTGCCGCAGCTCCTCGCTCAGCAGCTGCACTAACGGTGGTGCTACCTTTACTGTTCCGCTCCATTTTAGAAACCCGCCCCTGTGTGATCTTCACCATGGCTTCTGCTCACAAGGTTGGCCATGTTGCTGTGGTTGTATTCCAATGTTTGACTCTACTTTTCACTTGAGGGCTTCTTGTTTTAATAGCGGTGCTCCATATACAGTATCAGTATCCTCATCAGAACTGTTTGTGGGTTGTGTTTTCTTTTCACCGTATGTGTGTGTGTATGTGGAAGCAATCACAAGTGCGGACACTTGGATGTGGATGTCACGGTGTGGGTTATTTGTGCAATAACTTATTTTCTCTTTTTGTTGACTTTAGAACTGTTTTATTAAAATGTTTTAATTTTTAAACATTTTATTTTTAAGGGTTTTTAATTTCCCTAAAATGACGCACTAACCCGTATTTAGATGCAAACATCAGCGTTTGAAGACATTAAGCTTTATTTAGGTTTTCATGGGATGGTGTGCTGCATTCAGATGGGGTGTGTGTGTGTGTGTGTGTAGGTGAGAGAAAAAGAAGAAGGATTTAAATAGTTTGTCTGCAGATGGCACTATTTGTCCGCAGATTTCTTTTCAGCACTCCTGAAGTGTGTGTGTGTGTGTGTGTGTGTGTGTGTGGGTGGGGGCAAGAGTGTACGGTTCTGTTTACTTAAAACTGGGCTTGTCTTAGCCGTAGCTCAGCTTACATTAGAGCTATGTTGCATGACAGCCAAAGACGCCTATATGACAGCACTCGGACCTCCACGGTAGGTCGTGCATGTGTGCTTCCCTTTTAGATTGCTCGAAGTGTCAGAAAATACGGGAGCTTGAGAACTAAACATGCCAAAGAGACAGGCCAAAGATCCATCTTTGACTCCCTGAGCTCTTCGTTGACACCCAAACCCGAAAAGGGACACGTAAGGGAACGTTACTCTGATTCCTTTCTGGAATCTTCCTGTGTATTTCCAGGTACTTGTACTATTTCAATGCCTCGTCAGATTTCTTTTTATTTTATTGCTTTATTTTTGCTTTTATTCCTGCACTGTATAATATTTCCTGTCTGTATATAGCACACTGAACTGTATTGCTGTTACTTTGGAGTCTTCAGGCATACAGGTTTATGTAACTATGCAAATGGAGTTTCGAATCCTTCTTCGTTTGACAACCCCAACTTCAAGCCAGAGAGGAAAGACGAGAAAGAGTCTGAATTAAAGACTAAAGATAAATAAAGAATGAAACCAGGGTACGTCAGTTTAGCAGGCAAACCAATGTATATGTCAACAGTTTGTGTATGCAAGGAAAATATTTAAAAAAATCAACAACAAAAAAAAGCTTTCATAAACAGATTTCTTGCGTCTCCTCCCTCTCTATCTCTCCCTCTCTGTTTCTATTTTAGAAAGGAATATATCAGTGCATTTATGATGCAACAGAATGCCACTGATTTAGAGCCTTCAGGTCACAGCGACATTACACACACCCTTCCCTTCAGCAGGAGAACTGATCTTAATGAAGTACAAATATCATAAGAGCAGGATCTGCAAACTCTGCTCTTTATAATTGTTTTTTTATTAATACTAATAATAATAATTAGGAAGCCTAGCAGAGGGTGTGTGTTTATCTATATGGCTTGAACTTTGATCAACACAAACTTAAGTGCAAAACTTCTTCATAAATGAGAGAAATCTCCAATACAATTCTCTGTCTGGACAAAAGCGGCCACTGAAATATAAAATAGAGCCCATAAAGTGGCCCGGCCAGCATTCAGGAGCTCAGTGAAATGCTCTTGTTAAATGTTTTTTTGTTTGTAATATTTTTATGTACTTTTATTTTCTATTTTATTTTTAAATAAAACTCTTAAAACTGCCTACAGTTGTCGGTGCTCTGATTGAACTTTTTCGTGTGTGTGTGTGTGTGTTCATGTCATTCTCAGCAGTACGTTTGTGTTTAGCCACGAGACGGCACTCTTACGCCATCATTTACTCTGTCGTCCTCTAGCTCTCATGCATACTGTCTGCCTTAGTCTTTAAAGCTCTAACCAGCATTCCAAGCTTTTCATTTATTGCATTGTATTTAAAGGAAGAAATAAGTCTCAGTACATTGAGCAAAATTTTGTATCTAGTGTAAATATAGAATTTTGTGTTTAGCTACTGCTGGGCCCCTGTGCAAGGCCTTTAACCCTCAACTGCTCGGTTGGATAAATGTAAGTTATCTTAGATACCGTATGATTAATAGTATGTGAGAAAATTCCAGATTTTCCTCATGAAAACAAGATGCAATATTTTTTTTTTACCTTTTTATTGTGCTTCAGCAACATGTCAATTTCTGCCAAGTTTCACACGCATTGTGCCATTGTAGTAGACGCCCTTATCCAGAGCAACTTGCATTTCTTATTTATCCAGGGTTAAAGGCCCAGCCGTGGCTGCTTGGTGGTGCTGGGAATTCAACCCCTGATTCAACAGTCCAACACATTTGGAGATGTTTATGGATATGTTTGGTGCAAAAACAAGGTAGTTTTAGTGCCTTATGAATTATGGTGATGGCACCATTGTGGCTCCTTTTCCTTACCTGCGACAAGGATCTTAAGCAAGAGATGATCATTTAAAGCTTCAAACGTCTATTGATTCAGTCACAAAAATCCAGGTCATCAAAGGAACGGCTTAAAAAAATGATCAATGTTTTAGAATGGTTCAGTCAGAATTGATATGAGTCATATTTTAAAATCCTATTCACAGAGGCGTATAGAAATTTCTACAAAAGCGAGATGGATTAAACCGATGAAGCAAGATTTGTCGAATTGTTCAATTTCTCTGTCCAAAAAGCCAAAGCTAAAGGTGCTTTAAGAAAGGGTTAATTAAAGAGTGTAAATACTTATGCAACCAGGTTATTGTGAATTGCTTTATTTATTTTTTCCTAGATCGCTTCTTTTCTCGTTTGAATTGGTATCAGTTGCTATGCCACATCCAACGTGAAAAAGATCTGAGGGGATTTATCATGGTTACATTTTTAATAAGGGCATGCGGACTATTTAAATAAAAAAGTAATGAATCAGATTTCCTAAATGTACAATGCTAAAATGTTTTCGTTTTCTGGTCCAAACGCCCTAATTTAGTTTAAAACATAAGAATAACACAAGGACCAATGAGCATGCAGGGCAAAGAGAGTCAGGCCAAAGATAAATAACAGAAGTTTTTCAGTAGTATATGGTATCAGCAGTAGGACTAGGGTGGTGGTGGCTCAATGGTATAAGGCTCTGGGTCAGTGATCAGAGGGTTGGGGATTCAAGCCTCGCACCAGGCAAGCCACCATCATTGGGTCCATGAGCAAGGCCCTTAACCTCACCTGCTCCAGGGGCGCCGTTCGTTCTGGCTGACCCTGCGCTCTGACCCCAGCGTTCAAATTCATATCCTGGGATATGCAGAATCAAAGAATTTCACTGTATGTTGTACTGTACAATGTGCATGTGACCAATAAACTTAACTTTAAAAGAACGTTAGGATTAGTGAAATAAGACATCGGAGAGAAGAGAAAGAATCAAAGTCTCCTGAAATCCCTCAAAGCAACACTAGATGTAATGAGCTCCAGAAAACCTGAAGGGGAAGCGGTACTAAGAAATAATGAAGTGAGATTATATTATGTCCCGGTAAACAGCAGGTAAGGAAAGATTGATTTAATGATGTAATGAGCATGCAGGTTGTTTCCGTTTACTAAACAATTACGTTTTTCTTAACATTGATTTTTTTTGTTGTTGTTTCTTTGATAAAATGCACTACATGTGAAAATAGCTTTATATTATTAATTAAGAGAACAAGCCTGTTATTATGTTGCCAAATAATGGCAGATTTATTTAATTAACAAGATATAACATTTTAAATGTTATGAAAATGATATTGTGAAAATAGAGGAGAACCGAGCACTGAGCCTTGTGGGACCCCAATGAAGAGAGTGGATGAAGTCGATGCGATGATTCCCCTCCACATCCTATGATATTACTGTTTCTTAAGATGAGAAACCACCAATGTGCTCTGCCACGGATCTTCTTCCAGGGCTAATGAGGTTCGAGAGAAATAATGTGAAAGATCGGATCCAAAGGTCAAGGTGAGTTTAGTCAGTCTATCAGATCAGAATGAAGTTTTAAGTGGAGTGCACCATTAAAGCAAGGCTAATTCGTCCTGGGGGTCATTTCAGATGAGAAGAAGACTAATACAGTATTTGGAATGAACAGATGATGTGTTTAAATCGATATGAATACAGAATACAGTGTGTTGGGTATTTTGGGGTGATTTTTTATTTTTTTAAATTTTTTATTTTTATTTATTTTCTCCTCTGTCCTCCTCCTTCGACAAGTCGTTTCCACCCACAGAAGTGGCGCCTACCCAACTTACTAACCAGTGTCTAAATGCATCATATCGTATAAGAGAACCAGAGTGCGTTCTTTGCCACGGATCACGTGCACTCTACTCTCTTTCCTCTCATTGGTAGTTGTGCATCAAGTCGCTCCAAATTTGCATAAAGTCCAACTTTTCACAGATGTACACGCCCACGTCTAGTCATCATCGATCGCTGTCACTCATGTGAACATTTACATTTACAGCATTTAGCAGACGCACTTATCCAGAGCAACTTTAAATATCATACTGTGTACTTCAAAAATAAAAACAAATATATTAAAACTCACTGTAATACTTTTTCATAACATCATCTACTGTGCCACTATTCAATGCTGCTGCTGTTAACACTGTACTGTGCTAAATAATGCTGCTATTTTAACTTAAATGCTGAAATCATTAATTAGTACATTGCTATATGTTGCACAACCGTCGGCGCTATGCTGTATACTGTATGCTGTATGCTGTATGTTGTATGCTGTATGCTGTATGCTGTATGCTGTATGTTGTATGCTGTATGCTGTATGTTGTATGCTGTATGTTGTATGCTGTATGTTGTATGCTGTATGCTGTATGCTGTATGCTGAATGTTGTATGCTGTATGCTGTATGCTGTATGTTGTATGCTGTATGC
>JAOUQX010000010.1:10820781-10831677 GCA_028566295.1 Liobagrus marginatus
GCTTTTGGCGACTTTTTAAAATATCACTGAAGTGAGACATAGCGCCATTAAGAGTTTATAGCCCTCATTGCTAGTGCTGTATCAAGGTGATTTTCCTCTACAAATGACTGCGATCTTAACCTTATTCTTAACCTTTTTCTTAATCTTATATAATTACTGTTACAGTGTATACACAAAAGGCACGCTAGCGCATGTAGCTCCGGATCCGTTCTGCACCCCAAAGGGGGGTTTGACTAGCGCTCCCCCTGCCCGGGAGTCCGCCCAGAACAGATCCATACCGCCAAACCTAACCGTTTGCATTTCCATGTTAATAAATAACATCGACGCAAGCAACTTGAGTGAAATAAGGAAATAAAGACACAGTGTTCATTTCTTTTTTTCATTTTTCAGATCCTATTTATCACATACACATACGTACATGCAGTGAAATGTTTTTATTCCGCATATCCCAGCATATGTTAACACGAAGGCTGAGACAATGCTCTACATCAACACATGTGGTATGTGACAAACACACACACGGTCTACAGCGCCCTCAGGCGGGCGTCCAGTCCACAGTCCCTTCACGTGACAGCGACGAGCTGCGCTGGAGAGCGTGGGTGGCGATACGAAAAGAACCAACTTGCCTGCGATCTTTTTGCCGCATGACGTTCATATGTTTGCATACCGAAATTTTGTTCGTAAACAGGGGCAAATTTTTTTTGACGAGCTGCGATTCGTAAACTGAATTTTACGTACTCCGGGGCGTTCGTAACCCAAGGTTCCACTGTATAAACTATAAACTAGTCAGCTAAAATGCCCGCCCTATTCCATTTCATTTAATTCTTTTTTTTTTTTTTGCATTTGCGTTTAAAGTGAACATCAGCAGGGAAAAACTCCGAGCTCAGCTCTCTGGGTATCAAAATCCTCAGACAAATAAAGAATATATTAGAACAAATCCATGCTCTGGCACTGCGTGTTGCTGTAAATTGCCTAGAGCACATCTGCAACTGTAACTGTAAACAATGCAGACAGAAAACCAGATATATCTACAGGTACAAGAACAATGTTGCTTGTTTTTTCTTTAGTTTATTACTTTTATTGTCTTTACTCGTCTGAGTGAGAGAGCTCCAGGCCTCTACAAGTACCTTGCTGTTGTGATGCTTTAGATGATCAGAGATATGATCTATTGTGTTTATATTTTCTTCTCTTAAGGTGTAGCAGAGGGTGGAAATCCTTTTAGTACTGCATCAATGCCACTGCTGCTGCTATCATACGACTCTCCACTCAGCTGTTATTATTCACAGCCGAGTGCAAAAAGCTGTGAGACGTTCAGTGAAGCGGCGTTCCGTAGCCGCTGCAAAACATGCACAATGCCTCGCGGTGTTACAGCACCGTGATGGATTTTTTTATACATCAATAATTACCCCGTCTTCCAGTACAGTGACTCTACCTTTCATTGACATCTGGGACATTTTTAATCAGCGTAAACAAATGAATGATTTTCTGATATAAAAGTCTGTTGGCTTTCAGTGAGAGAGAAGTTTGTTTTTCTTTTCTCCCTCTGTTTGGAAAACCTTACACAGAATTTTAGTCGTTACCAAGCACTTGGGGTGTCTCGGGGAACAGAAATGGGTTTGAAATCACCGTTTACTTTGAAAATAGAAACATTTGTGTAAAAAAAAAACGGTTTTGGGTTTTTTTTTGGTACTTTTCTTCGTATTTATTGCCCCTAGCAGGCTAGAAAAAGACTGAAATACTAATAACACTATACATTCTAAAAGCACTGCGTGACTGCTTTCATATGAACTTCAGAATAACCACCAATATGGAGGAAATAATGACAACGGAACAAACAAACCTTTTTAGCCACTTAATTAAATTCACTCATGTTTGTTAACATCCTTTGTTAACAACTTTTTCTAATTTCTGGATACAGCCGTTCTATCTTCTTTTATCACCCACAGATCATCCACTTCCTGAGGACCAGGGCACATCCTGTTATGCTGAAACAGGTAGCTTCGAAATCGTTTAACTCTTATGTTTTATCTCACTCTTTTAGACCCCTCACGGCCTGTTTTTTTTTCTCCCCCCAATCAAAAGATATCATCTTTAATTCTTGGCTCTTTGTTTCAGACTCCAGCACTTCCTCCGACCATCACAGACCAGATCAGATTGTGGGAGCTTGAAAGAGATCGGCTGCAGTTTACAGAAGGTGAGGGCGTAATGTCTGATTTCTGTCATGATTTGCAGGCTAGAGAACCATGTATGCATGGCATGACATGAAATGTAATATAGCTTCTTTATATGTATCTAAAATTATAAAGCATGTTGGGGATGCACCTTTGGGCCTGCTACTGAGATCATGTACTTGTTGTACCCCGATACCAAAGACTGATGCCTCACATGATGTAGTTTACAGTATTTAGCAGATATAACTTACGGTACTGACACAAAACAGACATATCACATAAGCCTCAGCATTGTGGAACTATTTCAAAATGAATGATGGCATTTTTTTTATTATGCACTTGGTTATTATGTTCTTTGAAGGTTATTGCTGTCCTATATTCATTAGTCTCAATGTGCATCGGCAAGTACCAGAAAAGAGATTTATTAAGAGATTATTGATTTTTAGTATTAATTATGCAAACAGCATTAAAAACCTGTATTTCATTCCATTATGTTATTTGACCACATGGCCAGAAACCACCCCGACATAGTCGCATCAGTCTCAGATTATGCTGTGGATCCACCATAGAAATTCCAATCAATCCGTGCCTTCTGAGCAACAATTTTTTAGGATTTCACAGCGCTGCCATATAGTCTATGTTAAAATCCACTGTTTTACTTTTACTTTTAAAACTATAGAACTATAACTTACTTATAGAACTATAAGTAATATCAATACACCGATCAGACATAACATTATGACCACCTTCCTAATAGTGTTCGTAACATTGCCGCGGTCCCCTTTTGTTGCCAAAACAGCTCTGGCCTGTTGAGGCATGGACTCCATTTAACCCCTGAAGGTGTATATATATATTATAACAATAATGTTATAATATTATGAACACCTTCCTAATTACTGTGTTTCTAATATTATGGAACTGAACATTATGATGTGGTATCTGGCACCAAGATGTTAGCAGCAGATCCTTTAAGTCCTGTAAGTTGTGAATTGGGCTTCCTTCACTCTCCACCTGCATCAGTGAACCTGGCCGCCCATGACGCTGTTACCGTTTCACCGCTGTTCCTTCCTTGGAGCACTTTTAATAGATACTGGACACGGCAGACCACACATGGGACACCGCACAAGAGCTGCAGTTAGAGTTGCTCTGACCCAGTCTTCTAGACATCACAATTTGGCCCTTACAACGCTAACACTTGCCCATTTTTCCGGCTTCCAACACATCTTTGAGCGTAAAGCTGGACAACTTGCACAACAGTAATATATCCCACCCATTAACGGTAATACAGTGGGAGAAATAATTTTGTTTCTCTTGTGATTTTGTTGAAGCTTAGATAGTAATGAACGGTGTTCACATTCATGTGAAATTTTATGGTAGGGTTATTGTAACAGACTGAGATAACACAGCAACAAAACCCGGGAAAAAAACATTCAAGAAAGGTTATAAATTGTATTTGTTTGAGTGAAATAAGTATTTGATCCTCAAGCAAAACGTGACCTAGTATTGGTGGGGAAATGATGTTGGCAAGCACAGAGGTGAGACGTTTCTTGTAGTTGGTCACCAGGTTTGCGCATATCTCCTGAGGGATTTTGGTCCATTCCTCTTTACAGACACTCTACAAATCCTGAAGATTTCAAGGTTTTCACTTGGCAACTCGAAGTTTCAGCTTCTTCCACAGATCTACGGGATTAAGGTCCGAGGATCATTTTAAGGTCCTTTACTTTAAAACTGGTTTCATTGTCATGCTGGAAGACCAATCCACGACCCATCTTCAGTGTTCTGGCCAAGGCCAGGAGGTTCTCATCCATGATTCAACGGTACATGGCCTCGTTCATTGGCCCATCAATGCATGGGTCTTCGTGTACCCTTAGCAGAGAAACAGCCCCAAAGGAGAATGTTTCCTCCTCCATGTTGGACAGTGGGTATGGTGTTCTTGGAGGCATATTCGGCATTTCTCTGCCTCCAAATATGTCGAGACGGGTTGATACCAAAGAGCTCAATTTTGGTCTCATCTGACCACATAGCCTTCTCTGAATCATTCAGGTGTTCATTGGCAAACTTCAGACGGACCTGTACATGTGCAGGATCTCAATCCATTCTGGCAAAGTGTATCCACTTTAGGATATAATTACCAATGGTTTTCTTAGTGCCTGTGGTCCTTGAGATCATTACCAAGCTCTTCCCGTGTATTTCTCGGCTGATTCCTCACTTTTCTCATAATTATCCCTACCCCACGAGGTGAGATTTTGCTCGGAGCTCCAGAGCGCGGGCGATCGACTGTTATCTTGTATGTCTTCCATTTTTGAAGTATCGCGCTTCTTGCTGATGGTCTTGTACCCCATTCCAACCTTGTGCAGATCTACAGCCTTATCCCTGACATCTTTTGACAGCTCTATGGTCTTGTCCATGGTGCTGGAGAGGTTTGAATGGAAGTGATTGATTCTGTGACAGATGACTTTTATACACACGAGTTGAGATCACTAGTATTTTCCTAAAAGAACAGGACAAATTTGTGTGCCTCATGGCTACATAGCCAGTCTATGAGAATCAATAGTCTTGCTGGTTGGCAGGGGATCAAATACTTCTTACACTTGATCAAACGCAAGTCAATTTATAACATTCCTTTTATGTTTTTTCATGTATTATTCGTTGATATTTTGTCGCTCTATGTTAAAATAAACTTTTAAAAATTCTACCCTGTTCATTTCTTTATAAGGAGATAAAGCAAATAATTATTTCCTCCACTGCATATCCCACCCACTAACAAGTGCCGTGATGAAGAGATAATCAGTGTTATTCACTCAAGCTCATGTTATGCTTGATCAGTGTGTATTTGTGCTCTGTCACCCATGGTTTCTGCCATCATATTGCATTTTGAACACACCTGACTCACCTAATAAAGGGTTTCAAAAGTATCTGGTACTTCAGATCTGGTACTACATCACAGCACTTCAGTGTTGTGGGTTGACCAGCTCTCACCTCGATCTCAGTGCAAATCTGGTGTTTGTTTTGACCTTTATTTTGTACAGCATCGTCAATGAGTCAGTTTTGATTCGGGGTGTAATGTTACTGCGACATGATCAGCGCCGCTGTACTGAACAGACGAATCGTCATTCGGGTTGATTTACTTTAGCAACGTGTGCAAATGAAGGCAAGCCGGCGTCTAAAAAAAATGTCACCTCCGGTCGTTTCGGGTACGGTACAACATCATGCTAGTAGTATAGTAGTAGAACGGCTTGGTGCGGTCTTCCTCTATACGAAGCATTATATTGTATGTGAGGAAGCCATTTAATCCGTGTTGAATTGAACCTTTTCGAGATGAATCTTTTGCAGGCATGACAAATAGCATCCACAAAAGCTCCTGAGGAGAATGAAGTCTATTACACAAACCAATGTGACCTTTGAATGTCAATGGCACTCGGGCATAGTTGAGCAGTAATTCTCAGCATTCTCACAATATAATTTGCTTTAATAAGAATAGTGCCACTGAATACTGCTGAGAGCTACACCATTCTTCTCGCCCCCCTCCGTTTCTCCGTTCACACGCTCTTTGTTTCCGCTCTTTGTTTCAGGGGTTTTATACAACCAGTTCCTGTCACAGGCTGATTTTGAGGTTCTGTGCGACAGAGCTCAGGTTGGTACTAAATGTATCCTTTATTCTCTTTCAGAACAATGACCGTCATGACCTGCTGTTGCTTTATGAACCATGCATCCATGATAATGCTTGGTCCATAAGGTTTAAGTTACATTTCCAGTTCTCCATTTGCTCAATAAAGACCCTGACTCTTCTGGGAAGATGTTTCACTAGATGTTGAACTGTAGCTGTGGGGATATGTGCACATTAGTACAAGTACAACCTTACGCTCTTACAACCAACCAGTTGAGGCCTTGCTCAGGGGCCCAGCAGTGGTAGCTTAGCAGTGCTGGGAATCTAACCCTGGTCTTTGGATCAGCAGTCCAACACCTTAACCACTGAGCTACCACTTCCCAGGATTCCCACACATGAATGTCTGACTGAGTGTGAACGAGGAAATTAGTGTGCTGTTTACTGTTCTGAGTCCATGTTTATAGGCCGCGGTTTATCATGGGAGGTGTAGTTCAGAGTTTGGGTAGATCTGACAACATTGAGGTTTTTTGGGTGTCTAAAAGTTACAGCTATACCACAGACAATAGACATTCCTATTAAAAGTGATTAATAAATGTCTCTGCAAAGTTTACTACTTACTGTAGATCACAATTACACACATTTTCCAATCTGTTTGTTTATCTTTCTCATGTAAATTGTTATAGAAATAGTAACACATAAAAATGAGCGTCTCAATGTAATCCTCTGCCAGTTAAAAATGGTTTAATCCTAATGTTTGTGTATGATTTGTGTGTTTATGTAGGTTTGCAGAAATCAGAGCAGTCACTAATATTTCCTAAAGCGCTATAACTTTTAATAAAGCACTTTGATCAAGGAAAACTTATCTTAATGTATTAATCATAACTCGAATCATTTTTGTTGCCAGGCATCATGTACACTGTAGTGAGCATTTTGTGTTTATTCTTAAACATTAACTTCCTTATCTTTGTACAGGGTTTGGGAGTGTTGGTGTGGCAGAACCCACAGCACAGGGTCATGGTGGTGACGCCGCACGGACACAGCGAGGTTAAGAGGTTCTGGAAGAGGCAGAAGAGTCACATGTAAGACGAGACAGACTATACAAGGGTTAGAGCACAGGAACTGGCAACACCATCAATGAACTGAATTTAAATACTGCATATATTTAACACATTTCCACATAATTGAAACTATACGGTTTGAAATGTTGGCGCAAGAATTATAATATAATGTTGTAAGATATTTTGCACTCAAATAAAAAGAAATGTTGATTCCTTTATTAATTCTCATCATTTATGTATGATGGCGGTTTGTAGAAACATTTGGCTAGATGCAAATAAATGCAGCGAGCTAATTTTTTGGATCGAAACAATGATCTCTATCATGAGCTAGATGTTAAGGCTGTGGATTTCTGGAGTCACATGTAGGCTGTCAAGCTACGGCTAATGAGCCCCTAAGGCCCGTGATTTTTTTTTTCCTCCTGAGATATGTGATGAAAATGAAACATTTTGCTTTACTCTCATTTATATGAAAAAAAAAAAACTTTATTTCTTATGATTTACTGTGGGGTTTTAAGGTTTCTATTATTTATGTTCTATTCTATTGTCTGATCTGGAAACAAAAGCTGTGATACTATTACTCCACACAAAGTAAATACTTTAAAACCACACAAAGTACCGTATGTGTACGTACTTTGATTGGATAATATTTGTGCAGCCTGTTTACTTCAAATTTTTCCAAATGTGTCACAAATCAGCGATTGAGAAAGTAAGTCGCTGCATTCTTGTTTACACACCTGTTATAGTGTTTTTTTCGTGTCTCCGCGAGCAAATCAAATCATTTAGCCACTGTACAAGAAAACTTGTGTAGCTTCACCAAGTGAAACAAAATGTAAGAATATGCTAATCTTGGTGTTATCTTTATCATCATCATCAGGTAGATTCTTGTATTTAAAAATGGCTCGAATAGAAATTAAGCAATGATTTGTTTATTGAGAGAATGCTCCACTTAGGGGATAGTTCTCTGATCAATCTTATGTTCCTGCAGAGATCAAATTATTTAATTGTTTCCATGAAAATGAAAGGAACTTTCTTTGAGTCGTTCCATTGTAGATATTTTCATATACTTAATTAAAATTTTTGTACTTTGTAATTATTTAGCAATCCAGATAAGTCCATAGCATCAGTTTAAAATTTGTAGCGCAAAATATAAATAATCATTTACTAAGTTATTCATTCAGACAACATCTGGTTAACGTCATCGGAACCTTCAGTGAACCATTCCAGGTTAATGCAAGGTTGCATAAATTAAAAAAAGAAAAACATTTTTTTTTTACTAGAAACATTAGAGAAACATCCTCTGAACGTCTCTGGTTACTTTAGGTTTCCAAGAGGTTTGAATAAAATACTCTAAAATAAAATATGAGAAACATTCTCATATTCTCCTGCTTTGTTACAGAAAGGTTATTTAAACATTATGGAAATGTTAAGGGGATCATAATGTGCAAAAGAACCTGTTGTAGATCTGTAGAGCTATGTCAGACCGTTTCAGAAATTAAAAACAACATTGTGAAAACCAATCCTTTTTAGTTACTTAGGTAGTGCTGTGTGTGATGTGTTGTGTAGGTTTAGTAACTTAACTTGAAATCTAGTTAATTTATAAAAAAGTGTCTTTGAAATAAATAGGGTTATTTGTTGTCATATAATAGATATTCCAAGTGCCTACGGTCTCCAGAATGCCCATGATATTGATATTCTCATATGTTAGGACCTGTTAGTGTGGGGGGAATGAGAGTGAGAGGGTTATTCCAGGCGAGACTCCAAGATGAGGGTGGAAAATCCTTGACACACTTTTTCTGCGGGCAGGAAAAGCAGGGGATGAGAGGAGTCTTACCATACTCAAAGCAAGGTAGTAATCTTTATTTTATAATTGCAGTTATTGTTCTATTGTGCTCTGAATTAAATGTATTCTGTATATAAAAATTTCAACATATGAAATTGGCTAACGGTCAGGGCGGGAATTTCTGCTATCAGTAACAACCAGCTAGCTAGCATGCTAACATTTTCCTTTCAAATTTTAACAAAAAGGGATAATCCTTTAAAAACCCAAACACCAACGACGTGTATAAAACTCGTTTGTATTTTATATGACTTCTTATACTAAGCACTTAAAAAATTTTTTTTTTTTTAACTGGCCTGTCGGGTCGTATAGGCCGCGTATGGAGCCGGGGAGGTTGCGCGAGAATCCCCCCGGTTCTGGTGAGCCCGAGCCTGGGGACTGGAGGGGAGAGACTCCCGGTGTAGAGGGAGAGGAGGAGCGGAAACACAGTGCTGTGGTTAGCGGTAATGGCTCAGCATCCGAGGCTGGGTGTGCCGGGACTGGAGAGATCACGGTGCGGCACGATGAAGATGAGGCGGATCAGTACAAAGACGAAGAGCTGGACCCCAGAATACAGGTTAATAATAATAATAATAATAATAATAATAATAATAATAATAATAATAATAATAATGATGATGATGATAATAATACTTTTATTGTAGGTTTGTTTTATTTAGTATTTTTTAATACAAGTTATACATCCGCTTCTAGGAAGAACTGGAGCATCTCAACCAGGCGAGTGAGGAAATAAACAGATTGGAGCTTCAGTTGGATGTGAGTTTTTCTTTGTGGTTAAATCTAGATGGACCGTTCGTATATGCGATACCAAAGGTGACAACGATGATGTTGCTGACCTTGCCTTTTTAAACTTTTTCAGATTTTTAATTCATGTTATTAGGTATGCATATACAGTACTCCTGCTTAAGCCTGGGGCAGCAGCACAATGCATAAAATAATACACATGCTTGACAGGTGCTTCATGTAATCTCCATATGATGAACAAATGTGATCCCAGTGTCTCGGTCCATAGCTGGTTTGTTGCTTCCAGGCAGTCTAACACCACGAACCATACTATGATTAAATTCACCGAGATTACATTTTCTTAACCATTCTGATGCCTAATGTGACAATTAACTGAAGCTCTTGACCTGTATCTGCATGTGAATAATTATGCATTGAGCCGCTACATGATTGGCTGCCTGCTTGAATAAACATGAGTATGGGTTTTTCGGGAGGTGTTCTTTAAGTGTGTAAAATGAAAGTAAAAATGAGTAATAAATAGAGGAGGGGAAAGATATGTAAATATCTTTCTGAATGCAAATTCTAAATGTAATACCCTAAATGCTGTTCAGATCATGAAATCTTTATCTTTATTATCTTAAACCATTTCGTGGTCTTTGATTGTTCATTAGTTGTTCCAGGTAGATCCATGTACCAGAACAGGAAGCATATCATACTCGGACTTATTTAAAAAAGCTGCAAAGGAACCTTTGGAGAACCCTTGTTTCTCGGCATGTAGTGAACCAAGCCATAAGGCTGAACCTGATCTGTGTTGCAATGTTATGTATATCATGAAAATATGTTATTAAATGCACTTTCTCTATCTTGAAATCCGTTGTTTTAAGGAGGCACGGTCGAGCTACAGGAAAATCCTTACAGAGTCAGCACGCAAACTCAACGCTCAGGGCTCCCAGCTTGGTGCATGCATAGAAAAGGCCCGTCCGTACTACGAAGCACGGAGACTAGCAAAAGAGGTGCGTTAAGAAGCCTGTTTTTTTCCCAAAGAGCTTACCATTTCCTCCTTGTTGCCTAAATCCTTGTTCCGATTATTCGTCTCTGCACTGCTCTGAAATGATGATAATGTTTCCCGTTAAACCAGCGTGGAGAAAGCGATGCAGACATTTTCCCTTCGCTTAATGATCATTACGGGGCAAGACAGTCCATGTGTTCCTTAATACGATTAACCCCCTGGTAAACACAAGATATGATTTGCAGATCACTTTTCATTAGCATTGTTAGCATCCAATCTCAAACATGTAATTGGGCTGGTGGAAAACGTTTAGCTGAGGCCACGGGGTGTAATTGAAAACAATTGAAACAGAATTGGTTTGTGTGATTGAAACAGAATTGGATTGAAATTTGACCTGGTCACCCTTTTGCCGAGCTCTCTCTCTCTCTCTCTCTCTCTCTCTCTCTCTCTCTCTCTCTCTCTCTCTCTCTCTCTCTCGCTCTCTCTCTCTC
>JAOUQX010000010.1:10951410-10962387 GCA_028566295.1 Liobagrus marginatus
ACGATCGGCTGAACGTTCCATCCGCACTGAACTTCCTGACCTGCACTACATCTACAACAAACGCTGCTTAACCAGGGACAGGAAGATTAGGAAAGACCTTAACCACCCTAACAACGGACTGTTCTCTCTGTTACAGTCAGGGAAGCATTTACGCTCCTTAAAAGCAAACACAGAGAGAATGAGAAGGATTTTTTTTCCGCAAGCTATCCGCACCCTGAATCAAAACTACATCTCATAAAATGAACACACACACATCAGGACTCTCCTTTTGTTTTTTTTGTTTTTTATTTTCTTGCTTCTTGCCCTTTTTCTTTCCATTCTCCTGAGACTCTGGAGATATCTGTATATCTACAGTATATCATGTATAGAATGTATACATACAATGCATATTCATAATATATTATAGTAGGTTACTTTTGGTATACTATATTTTAGTATATTATATTATTATTACTATTATTATATTATTATTATTATTATTATTGTTGTTGTTGTTATATACACATTGCATATAGATGTACATTTGTAATTTGTAATTAGTAATTACTGTACTTACTGTTAATTGTATTTATATGCAACCAACCCCCCTCCCCCTTTACATTTTCCCTCTCCATCAACCCCCACTTACAGCAAACGTTCAGTTAGTCGTCAAAGCATTTCACTGTATGTCGTAACCCGTATAATGTACATGTGACAAATAAACTTTGAACCTTGAAGAATGGGCTCTGTCCTTTTGTGTTCTCACCACCAGAGGGCGCAGACGGATAACCACACAGAAAGAGAGGAGTACGTGTTGGGCCCATTTATCTCCTTTTCCTACAATGAGGTATTTGAATAATTTGCTATTCTCTGATGGTCAATGTAGATAATATAAAAAGGAGTAGTAATCATAAATGTTTCAACACTCATTAAATATGTATAATCTCTGCTTAACCCTCAAATTATTGGATATATCCAAAGAGATGTTTCGATATTGGGAGATGTTTCATTAGGCAAACATTCTTCAAGTATTCAAATAGGAGATATTTTGGACCGATAAAGTTAGAAACAAAGGTTGTTCTGGTACAAGAAAACACAGGGAGAAAGAAATATGCATAGATTTTATTTCATAATCAAAATCATTCAAAACCAGTTCCCTTTTGATGGACCTCGACACTGCGTCGGAACGACACTTTGGGGTCCGCTTCAGAGTGACCGCCATTAAATGGGTGGCCCGTCCCGCATGACAGCAGCAACCTGGAAGGTATAAAGGGCAACTGTAAGGTGCTGTTTAAAAATAGAAAATCAAGAAAACATGGAGACAAACATGCAGACTTACTGCAGGTACCTACTGACTAGAGGTCGACCGATATTAAATTTAACCACTACTGATAGCTAGGTTGGACCGTCATTGCCGATAATAAATTAATTAACCGATAGATTTTAAAATGGATACTGAATAAATTTTTTAAAATATAAACATTACACTACACTACATTAATTAGTACTGAACTTGATTACAATTAGCATTATTACCATTAAAGTAACCATTACAGAAGCACTACGGAAAATCAGAACGCGAGATCCCCTCGCCACTGGGAACTTGTCGTTGGGCCGGTGGGTGTGGTCAATATTTTGAATTTTGCTATAAATTGTATTCTATATTTCATACATTATTTGTATAAATTCAAACTTCAGCATGGTTTAGCCTTCGTGTTTCTGAATGCACTGAGCTGAAATTTGATGACTGTCGTCAAGTTCAAGTTCAAGAATCTATATTGTCTTTTCAAACATTTAGTTGATGCAATACACAGTGAAACGAAATAAAGTTTCTCCAGGACCATGGTGCTACACGGAACGACAAAGAGTTAGTTTTTCACAAAATGGGCAACAAGTGCAGACAGTACAAAACAAACATTACAGTACGCCACAGGACAGATACATACAACATAGCGCCGACTGTAGTGTAACGTGGCAATTTACAGATAATGATAGCAGCAGTGAGTGTTAAAGACAGCAGCATTATTTAGCAACAGTATTAAAGACAGTATTAAAGTGAGTGCGTATAAATGGCCAAGGACTGTGGCCAGGTCGGCCACCAGAGGGCGGCATGAACTGTCTGTGTGTTGTGCGCATTTCATCTAATATTCAATGTTCACACTGTAACATCGCGGAGCCGTTCACCCTAATACTAACCACTTCTGGTTCAAGGAAACACCGCGAAGTATTGTTTTCCCAAGCATACTGATCAATTAGTAACCTCATCTTTACTTTCCATTTCAGAAGCCTTCCTAACTTAAGGCAAGGAGATTCACAGCACCCTGCACAAGGACACAGGGCCATTGTCACGTCACGGGAAGATCACCTTTGGATTGATTCACAGACCCTTGGTGCCGCCTTTATTCCCTGGTTACTTTAATCACTGCCTGTGTTTACTTAAGTATTCCCTCACTGCCATTGAGAAAATAAAGAGAACGCTGCAATTGCATCCTCACCTGTATGCCTGTTCATTCCTTCTGCATGTTACACACACGCACTATATACGCACAGACTTAACCGCACACACCTCCAAATAATGATGATGTTAATCACGACACAGGGGATATAAGGCAGCGACGCCTTCCCCCTGTGTCGACGATTGTTGTTGAGTTCAGCTCCACGTGCCTTGAACTTCATTTGTTCTTTATTTTATGTTTAAATGTTTAATAAAAAGTATGTTATGCATTCCACTGGGTTTGTGTCTGCCGCGCCCCGTGCCTATGGAGGTGTCCTCACACCATGCCAAGTGTCACAATAAATAGTATTTCAGTCAGGCTGCTTTTGTGAAATGTTATTTATTATAATGATACGTGCATGCGGTTAGTGTTTGGCGGTATGGATCTGTTCTGGGCAAACTCCACGCGCCCGTCCATGCAGCACAGCTGGACAGTGCGGGGAGAGCAGCAAGTCAAACCCCCCTTGGGGTACGGAACAGATCCAGTATCATACGTACAAGCGTACGTAATTCGGTCTCTATTACATTGGTATTGCAACGTTGAATACACCGGGAAAGCTGATGACTGGAATTAATGTATGTTGGAGGCGGTCCTGAGTGGACGACCGTTTAAATTAGTAATCCAGTTAGGTAGAGTTGGGGCTGGGGGAGGGAGTTGAATACATCGTGCGGCCAGCAATGGTTGAATGCATCGTGCAGCTAGCGAAAGAGAGGCAAAATGAATGGGGTTTAAATGGTCGCTGTGATATGTGTCGTGACTAGATTGGTACACGTCATGGAACAGCTGACTGTCAGCTGGCGCGAGCTTGACTGACACGGCCTGCCTGAACTAACGCGATGCTTGATATTTGGTTATTATATTTAGATTTATATTAATTGAGTCTGTGTATTGTGTGTGGTGAAGTGAGATTGACAGGATCAGTTCTTGGTATTGAGAAACCCGACGGCTTGTGAATAGAAACTGTTGTACAGTTTAGTTGTAGCGGCGCGAATGCTTCTGTACCTTTTTCCAGAAGGCAGTAGGGTGAAGAGTGTGTGTGGGGTCAGCCACAATGCTGGTGGCTTTTTGGCTGCAGCGTGAGGTGTAAATGTACGGACTGTAGTGGTAGCTCATGGGTTAAAGGCGTTGGACTGCTGATCCGAAGACTGGTGTTTGATTTCCAGCACTGCCAACTACCACTGCTGGGCCCCTGAGCAAAGCCCTTCACTGCTTGGTTGTAAGTCGCTCTGAATAAGAGCGTCTGCCAAATGCTGTAAGTAAGTGTAAATGTCCGTCAACAAGGGCAGAGAGCCTCCGATGATCATCTCAGCTGTCCTCACCATCTTGTGATCCGATATGGTGTAATTCGCAAACCAGACAGTGATGCAGCTGCTCAGGATGCTCTCGATGGTCCCTCTGTAGAACGTCGTCAAGATGGGGGGAGGGAGATTTAGACATAGGAAGTAATGGTGCTGCTGGGTTTTCGTGCTGGTGGAGCAGGTGCTGAGTGACCAGGTGTGAGGTTCTACAGTATGTCTTGCCTGTATAATAACTGTTTCCTTTTTTAAAATGTATTATTGGTATTGTGAAGCATGTGCATTAATAAAATTACATGCTAAAACTTTTTGGTTGTTAATTAATTTGTATATTATATATTTCTATATCATTTTGTAAGTAAATAATCGATTCATCAGCTAATGGCCAGTTTCAATTATTTCATGATATGTACATTATATGGGTAATAGCAACATTTAAAGAGAATTGCACAAATTACACTTCCTGTGACACCTTCAGCTTCAATTTCTTTTTTTTTATGTTTAAAAGTAAATTTATTCTCATTTTCACTATCTGCTTTCATTCTGCCAAGAATTGCAGTGGATCCCTAACAGAATGTGGAGAATGAGGAGAAAGTGCAGAATTCAGAGTAAATAATAACCTGAGCTTAACATTGAACTAGATGTTAGGCAGCATCGTTACCTGTTACAGTACTGTACCATTGTGCTGTAATTCCTGAAGATGCATAGTCTATTATGACTCCATAATGCAAGCACATAGCCAAAGGTGGGTATAAACATATTTATTTAATTAATGTAAGCAAGCAAAAGTACATATTTTCTTATACATGTAGCTACTGCAAAAACGTGGATAAATAGTTAATTCATGAGTGTCTACATTTGTTAGTAAAATATTACTGTTAATGCTCAGATATATAAAGAAATACGTAAGAACTACATAAAATGTCTCTGAGCTACACTACACCTTTATGATAATGAAAAATATAAATGCATGTATAATGTTTAGTGACATCTACTATTTAATAATGTTCCTAATTCTATTATAAAGCAATACACTCTAAAATGTAAAGGTCAAAGTCAATTTAACTTTTAGATTACCCTTAGTTAAGAAAGTTTAAATTGTTAGTATCACATGTTTCCTCAGTCACATTTTCTGTATTTTCTTTCATCTTTTGAAAGACCGTACCATCTGGTTTTTCTTTCCATTTTATTGTGGTGTTGTACGATATCCCGTGTTCCTCCAGTTTTTTCTTGATCTGAAAAATTAAATGTGACATTCATGACTATACAATGCAGAATATGGACAGTAAATACTTTTAAAAATAATTTTTTAATGCTACTTAGACAAAACAACAATTACTAAGACCATGCTGCACATGCTGTACTGAGGATTTGTCTCACCTTCTGTAAGATTTCAGCCTTTACTGCAGCATCATTCACATTTTGATCTGATTTCAACTTTATTCTTATCATTTGTTTTTTGTGAATATCTGAAAGCACAAATGCATATGTAAATTAACATACATATTTTATTTAAAATGCCATTGGAAGTGAAAATCATGTGCTTGTATAGAGTTTTAGCTTACCACTGAGACAGAAGAAAGGCATTATAGTAGCGCATGGTGCAGGATTAATTTTGCCATTAATAAAACTACCACAAATATAATCTACAGGCACACCCCATGGATTTACACCCCAGGGCCAGTCAGAGAGCTTGCTCTGGTCTGTCCACTTCCAGACATCTCTGAACAGACCAATCCAAGAATTACCAGAGACTTTTTGACTTATAATTGTATTTTCCTCTAAAGTTGTCACACTGGCTAGATCTGTGTGATGTGTTCGGCAGTACGTCTGAGCATCTTGAAATGTCATAGCAGTAGAAATAAAAATATATTTCCCAGAGTCGGTGTACTTAGCTGTAAAAATGAAAAACACACAATTAATGACTAATTCAAGCATAAAAACATAGCAAGCTAAAACATTTCCCTTCATTAAATAATTGTTTTTTAACGTTTACTTATGTGCACTGTAATTGTAACATGTAATTGTACATGTTAATTCCTTTACAATTAATTTAACATTAATTTTAAATAAATGTGTAAAAAATGCATTATATAAGGATTATAAAATCTAATTATTTTGTACAGATTTAGCTGTAGAGTATAAAGTGAAGTCTATACTGACATTTTAATTGCACATATGTACTGTAACAAATATTTAAAGCTCGTTATTGTTTCTACTTTGCTTTGGTTGATAATCACTGGTGGTGAAATGAACGTGGGTATCTCTTTGTGCATGTGCGCACACCATCTCCCTATTCACTCCTGAGACCTTGTAACACTAACGAGTCACATGACACCAGGGAGGGAGAATGGCTAATTGGGACCAGTTTGGCCATTTTCACTTAGGGTGTACTCACTTTTGTTGCCAACGATTTAGACATTAATGGCAGTGTGTTGAGTTATTTTTAGGAGAGAGCAAATTTACACTGTTATACAAACTGTAGACACACTACTTTAAATTATAGCAAAGTGTCATCACATGAAAATATATAATAAAATATTTACAAAAAAGTGAGGAGTGTACTCAGTTTTGTGAGATACTGTATATAGGCTTGTGCAAAGTCAGAAGGTTGTAATGGAAAATGTACCTGGGTGATTTTATTTATTTATTTAATAAACCAACAATATTTAATCTATTGTATTATTGTAAACCATAGGTACAATTAATCTTCTAAATTGTTTAATGTCTCTGACCATTAACAGACTTAAAATGGAGGTTTCTTCATACAACCCTCATTTCCTACTGAATGGAAAAGTGTACATTTTGTTCCTTACCATCAAAGCATACAAATGGATATAGTTTGAAACATGGTACATCAAACCAACACCCTGGAGCCAAAGCAGCACAATCTTCCATATTATAGTTAGGCTGGCCGGAACACCAATTTGTCACAGCTCCTAGTGGCTGATTTCCCAAAGACCAACGCCAGTTCACGTCATTGTACAGACCAATCCAAGCACTTGAAGTGAATTGTTGCTTTTGTGCCTCATTTTGAAGCTTGACGATGTAATCACTGACATTAGCAGTAGCCGAGTCAATGAAGTTGGCTTTGCAGTAAGCCTGAGCATCACTCCAATTTTTCCCCTGTTGGACCAGGACGTACTTATACTGTACACACAGGACAAGGAGGAAGATATCTGTAGAAGACATATTAAATTAGATTTTGATTTTGAACTATTACTATTTTATATAAAATGACAATCTGAAATTATGCAAATTGATTAGTTTTTATCAATGTTTTATTCATATTTTTAAAGTTAAGTTAAACAATAACACGTAAATTTCCTTCATACTTTCATGTGTATATTGGTTAATGCGAATTACATTATAGTTACGAGCGCTCCAGCCAGCGCGCGCGCCCCCGGGAAAGCTTAAGTCGCCACGATTTGATTGGCATGAGGTGCGGCGCTGCTGCGCGGTGACGCGTGGTCTAGCAAGGGGCGCGCGCGCTGGCTGGAGCGCTCGTAACAATTATACACATACAATTAAGTTAAGGCCATGTCCAGCTTCCAGCAAGCATCTCTGAAAGATAATTTACAAACTAGTATGTCTTTTTTATAGCTTCTGTCTAACACACTAGCACGATTTGACTATTCACTATAGTTTTCTCTCACCTGTGAAAGACAGAAGTTGAAAAATGCGATTCACCATCACGGATGTGGTACTGAGGAAATAAGGTGAAGGAAATAAATATTTCAAGGTGACCTGTAAGAAGAAATCTCTGAACTGTCCTATTTTTGTCTGAAACTAGTAATTGGTAATTAAAACTGACTAAAATTTTCTTTTTAAAAAATGGAATTATTGCATTCATCCTGAGGGCTTATAACGGGATCTTAAAAATATAGAGTTCCAGTAAGGTAGAGTTAGTTATTACATGAACTTGGAAAAAATTATCTCAAAATGGGTTTACAACTTTTGGAAAGACTGGCTCAAGTTCAATTTAAAGGGGATTAAATTCAAACTTGTTCAAATGTTTTTAGAAAGCTTCATTTTAATTTTAATTTACATGGCACTTGAAGGAAAAAGTAAATGTAAGTATAAAAATAAGCAGGACATACTTTTGATAATTTCATTGTAAATAATTGAGTTGCATACTTGCAATTAGAAACAAAGGTATGTCAATTGTGTCATGTTACAAAAGAGTACGCTATCCCATACCATAACTTAACCTTTTTTAAACAAGAATGAAATAGTACTAAACATAATCCATATATAAGAATAAAATGCAGTATCTACCTTTGCTGTATTTTCAATCAAGAATTTTCTGTATTGATCGAACGAATCTATTGACAAATAAGTATTCAAAAATCGAAGGAAAGATAAAATATATTCACTTACTTTAAAGTCTGCTATAGCAAATTTAAAAAGAACCTCAGTATCCTTAGCACTAACTTCAGTCTATGACAAGTTTCGCTGGCATTATATGAGAAGGGTTATGCAAAAATATTTACTATTCTTCCCCATATGACAGTGAAGGGCTGATCTTAGTAGCTTTGTTCTGATTGGCTGGCAGAGATTTAAATGCCCATCTAAATTGTCAAGTAGCTAAGCTGGAAAGTAACATTTTTAATAGGAACACATACAAAGGACTTTTTTTTTTCTTTCATGAAGAAATAGTCATTGTCAACAAAGGACATTAGTAACTATGATTGTGTAATTAAATATAATTGTAAATATAAATAAAATTAAAAAATTTAATGTTACAAAATCTCTATATAATAAAAAAATTTCAATAAAAACAAGGTAACTTTGAAATTGATGGCAGCAACACGCCTCAAAAAATTTGGGACAGCCCCATCTTAGTAATGTAATGTCCACTCTTCTGTTAACAGTCTGCTTTTATGTAGATTCTACACAGCATCATAATTCCAAAAAAGTTTGGTTTTGTAGAATTAAGGTTTATGTGTAGAAAATTGGAAAGGATCTGCGTGACTAATTTATGATGACTAAACAACTAAAACTTGGGTCCCTGATAAAGCAGCTCTTGTTAATTGTTCCTGGTATGAAGTGGCTGGTAGTGGTATCTTCATGGCTGAGATATTCAACTCTGTTTCATGGAGGCCCCATGTAGAATCTTTAAAGGGTTAGAATTGTTTGGTGGCACAAGGAAGGCCTTACACAATATTCAAAAAGTGGATCTTATTTTATGGCTGATTTAAGTTTAAATTAAATTTGGATGTATTGTAGTATAGCATTTTCTGATATTAATACAGTTTATGTCTAAATAGTAAACCTATTCAAGTGCTTTGCATGTTTTTATCGGCTTTTAGCAAGTATCTATTCAAGCAAAAACAAACAGGGATATTGTTAATACAATCATCATAAAAATTTTTATCATGTACATAAAAAGGGAGATAACTGTAAAGGAGTTTAGATTTTAGGAAGAATCCTACATTTAGCTCTCTGTAGTTATCAATAATCATGTCGTTGAGGTTGTACATCAGTTTAAATACCTGGCTACTGTAGTGTCTTGCCTTTGTCGGGGCTCTCATTTGAAACTTTCTTCTTTACTTCTTTACTATTTAGGGCTTTACTATTTAATTTTTTATTTGTTCCGTTGTTAATTTTGCGCTACCTAATATTTCTTCTTTGTTTTCCAGGTAGTTTTCAGAGAATATTTTGAGTGTTTTTCCCAAAAATGTTAGGAATCGCTTGCCGCTAGCACGCTAGCAAGATGGCGACACAGGGGCTAGTCGGTGAAGACAGCTGTGAGTGGCGTTTGTTGGAGTTGGAGTTGGAGGCCGTGGAGAAGCAGATCTGCGACTTACAGACGAAGAAGGCGGAGCTGCGAGAACGGAGAGCCGCGCTGGAATTTTCGACAGAGGAAGGTGCTTTTGTGAACTGTGGACAAAATAAAAAGGAATATGTTTGCCAAGCCTGCGACTGTGCTGGATTTGTACCGCAGTTCGCGACTCGCGATTAGAACTGAGCCTTCTAAGGCGAGCTGCACTGACAGAAATGATCAGCCATTTAAAACAGCACAGCAGGTTTGGGCTGAACGACGGCCCGCATTCTGGGCAGCGCAGCAGGCTGGTACACGACAGCTGAGCGGCTTCTCGCTACATGAACCGAGAAAGCCAGCGCGTGCAGCACGGCGGCAGAAGAGCGCCCGCCACAGAGGACGCGCCTCGGCATGGCGAGCTGAACCCGCGTGGACTGTATGGGAGGACGGCTCAATGTCCCTACAGACCCCTGAGGAAGAGAATGAGCTGTTGGAGGAATGCACAAGGGAGTGGCTGCGGAGTGAACGGTACGGCTTTTTTGAAATGGATACTGACTCCGAGAAGGAGCAGGCGATGTTGGACGCTGCCACAGAGGTGTGGCTTAGTCACAGGCGTCGGCGCGAGCCGTTGAGTGGAGGAATGCCGCTTTCGCTCCGGTACCCAGAGAGTTATGATCCACAGTTACCAAGTCTCACGGAGTACTATGTCAGCCACTTCCCGAGTTCAAGCGATTCCGAGCCAGAGGAATTTTTCTTCCCCACATCAGCTGCACAGTCCCCTGCCCGAACAAAGCGCAAGACACGGAAGCGAAAGCCACGCCCCTGACGGCAAGCCAAGCCTCTGCCAGTTAACCCGCCTCCAGTCCAGGAAGACTACACGTATGCTAAAGCGATCCCCGTTCGTCAATGCAGAGAGGAGATACCGAAGATAAAAAGAGTGACGAAGCCAGCTCAAGGTGTGCAAAAAACTGAAATTTTCGGCGATTTTACTCAAGTTCAAGAAATTGTTCCAAGTTCATGTGTCACGAAGAAAAATGAAAAAATCGCTGAGGGCGTCATTAGCATACCAAGGGCAGAGAAAAGTTACGGTCCATGTGTCTCAGAGCCTGACCCTCATTTGCATTGCAACGGAAGTGACCCCACGTACGCTACAGTAATGGACTGTTCCATTGCCCCAAGGAATGAGCTGGAGTGTGATGATCTGCCAGAGCTCCTGCCCCCGGGAGAGATACTGACCACCCCTGTGGCAACCCCCCAAGAATTTTTTCACATGTTAGAGGCGGACAAAATCATAGACATGACCAGCACACAGGCTCTACAGTACATCGAATCCATGCTAGGCCCTGCCCCTAAAGACCCCAAAGACAACCAAGACCAGCCTGAGAGAGTGTCAGAGACAGCTCCATGCATAACACCATCTGACCCCACCCAACTGACAGTGCCC
>JAOUQX010000010.1:11054596-11067860 GCA_028566295.1 Liobagrus marginatus
TTTTATAGTATATTCATAGCATAGTATATTGTATATTAGTACAGTATATATTATCACTAGTATCTTTTCCCATAACTTGTATTACATACATTGTCGTATACACATTACACACTGGTAATAGTACTTATATGCGACCAACCCCCCACCCCACCTATAGCAAACTTTCTGTTAGTCGTCAAAGCATTTCACTGTATGTTGTACCACATATAATGTACATGTGACCAATAAACTTTGAACTTTTAATGCTGCTATTATAACTTTGAAGCTACTATTATAACTTTAATGCTGCTATTATAACTTTAAAGCTACTATAATAACTTTAATACTACTATTATTATTAAGTACATATCGCACAGCCATCGGTACTATGTTATATGTTCCATGTCCTATGTATCATGTCCCGTAGCGTATTGTACGGTATTGTTTGTTTTGCACTGTCTGCACTTGTTGCACTTTGTGTTGCACGTAGCTCTGTGTTGTCCTGTTTTGTGTTATGTTCTCATGTGACTCTCTGTTGTTCTGTTTTACATGTCTCTGTGTATTATCATGGTCCTGGAGAAACGCTGTTTCGTTTCACTGCGTATTGCAACAGCTATATATGGTGTAATGACAATAAAGCATCTTGAACTTGAACCGAATTCCCAGTATGACCAGGCTGCCAATGTTGCCCCTGAAGAAGGCCCTCAACCCTCAACTGCTCAGTTGGGTGAAAACGAGATAAATGTATGTCGCGCTTGATAAGGACGTCTGCCAAATACCAGAGATATAAATGAGTACGTTGTGTCATTGCAGCACGGCATGTTGCGTAACCGTAGATTTCCTGTAAGTCAGTTTGCAGCAAACAGGTTCAGATCTCTTTTAATGAAACTAGTGTTATTGTTACATGACAAAACATCTAAGCTACAGTCAAATTCATTCCAAAGACAAGCAACAATAGTCTTAGTGTACAATGTTTGCTTTCTTTTCAATTTTTTCTCTAGTGATATGCTGCTGTGATGGAAAGCTGAAACAATTTCCCTTAAATAGCGCTCTTTGATCACACACACAATTCTCCGATCATGTTACACAGACTTCCAGCTGTGGTTTGAAATACAGTGTGCAGCCTAACCTAAAAAAGGACAACAATTCGGTCTATCTGAGTACGGGGTTGTTTCGAACGCAGCCATTTTGCAACAACAAACTGCCTTTTTTCCCTTCATGTTTCTAAATACAGACATATAACGCAATTTTGCACAACACTTCATGTAATGTAGTTCATATCAATAGATTAATGTGGCTACAACATTGTCTAAAATAAGTGTATGAACATTTGTGCATTTAATTATTCAGAAAACAAATATAAGACATTAATAATCTCGACTTGGCTGATTGAGTACATTTGATTTATTCATTTTGAAAATGGGTTCCATTAGTGTTATGCACATTTGCTCTTACTGGAGTCATGATGAAATGAAACAAACTCGAGTTGAAGAACAGGTATCTTTTGATGGAAGGAGATTCCAGTGCTGTTCTTAGAGGAGTTTCAAAGTCTTCGACGGGGATCTGTGCCAGAGCAAAGCAGAGTCAAAGCGGACAAAATAATTTCGCCGTCATTCAAATTTAAATTTTATTTATCACATACACGCAGTGAAATGTTTTTATTCCGCATATCCCAGCTTACGAATTTTAAGGCTGGAGCACAGGGTCAGCCCAAATGTGCGGCGCCCCTGGAGCAAGTGAGGTTACGGGTCTTGCTCAAGGACCCAATGATGGTAGCTTGCCTGGTGCGAGGCTTGAATCTCCGACCCTCTGATCACTGACTCAAAGCCTTACCATTGAGCCATTCACCAACCACCCCATAGGTCATACACAGTATAATACGGCATAGTGGAACTAAAACGGGGTCCTAACATAGACTAGATAACAAAATGAGTATGAGCTAAACTTGCAAAGTGTTGGCTAGAATTTGAACATCTTCCAATTATAATTGTTGAAACTAAGGCTTTGTATTTCATGTAAGGCTTTTTCTGTGCTTTGAAAACCTACTTTTTGCATCGGGCCATAACATTTTTTTTTATATTGTAGATAACTGTGTTAAGCACGCCTGCCGAACAGCAAGAAGGTCATGGGAGCATGGGTTCAATTCCCAGGATGTTTCTGTGTGGAGTTTGCATGTTCTTTCCGTGCTTGCGCGGGTTTTCCCCGGGTACTCCGGTTTCCTCCCACCTCCAAACACATGCGATTGGGCATAGATGAATTCTCTACTCTAAATTGTCCATAGGAGTGAATGTGTGTGTGAATAGTTGTCTGTCTCTAAGTGTTAGCCCTGTAATTAACTCCCGATTGTCCAGTGTGTACACCGCCTGACACCCAAAGTTATCTGGGATAGACTCCAGCGCCCCCACGACCCTGAACAGGATAAGTGGTAGACATTGGATGGATGGATAACTGTGTTAACACTTTACCAATCTAAAAATATCGATCATTCTTTCTACTATAGAAGTTGAGACATGCATTTGGACCTGGGGTCAGACTTCAGTAAAAGCCCCTATACTATAGATTGTGCAAATATAAAGAACAGATGTTTGCAGAGTACTAACATGGAAGCCTTCTTTCTCCAGCTGTGTCCTGCAAAGTTCCAAATCGAAGCTTGGCGTTAATATGGAGGGTGTGGATACGGCCACGACACACTGACCTGGTAAATACAGACATACACATACACACGGTCAAAGATTCCAGATTGAAATAGACATTCGGTTCAAGGAGAGAATATAAAGTTCATTTTATAAATGACCAAAAGCCTTTTGCTCATTAAGCGTATGTATGATGATGTAAAAGCCCACTATACATACAGTGGATCAGGCATAACATTATGACCACCTTCCTAACAAAAGCGGGAAAGTTCAAAATGCCACATGATCATATCCTTACACATCACTTCACCATGACACGGTGATACACTATCATACTTGATGTAAACGTTCCGCCATACATGTCCTTGTAAATGAGGTGTTACTATCGAGACGTAACCGAGCGATCACATTTACATAGAACTAAAATTTTCTTTGCAGCCAGAACTACTGAAAACGAATCACCTTCTGAACAATCAGCTCCAAGCTTCAATTCAAACACAGAATCAAAATGATGCATGCTAATAATACGTACCAGAAAAACGGGTCATAGTAAATATTCTGCAAGCATGCTTGTGTGAAGGGTGTGTATTGCACTTTCCACTAGACGTTGGAATGTGACTGTGGGGATTTCTGATCATTCGGCTTAGATAACACACCATCTTCATGACGTTTGTTTCACTTTGTGCACAGATGCGCTGTCATTCCAGAACAGGTTTGGGGAAACTGAAATCCTGCAAAAATTCTTAAGGAGATCTTAGGAGTGTGTGCGTCCAACGTTGTGGTAACAATCGAAAGAAGAACCCCAAAAGACGGAGCTTTTCTAACGTTAGCCAAATTTAGATTGAGTTTGCATAGATTAGTGTTAATCGAGTTCCCTACTGGAAAGTACCTTAATTATTCAAAAACATTCTTTCTTTAGCCTTCATTAATACGTTTGTTTAGTTACACATACTTGTATGAAACGACGTTACTTAACTTCATAAACAACGATATATTTTGCTGCATTATTATTTTTACACACAGGCTTCATAACCCCATAGGCATAAATGATATTGTTCTGAAAATATAAGTAAATATCTGTGCTAAAATGAAACTGTGGAAAAATTTCTAATTAAACACCAGTACCTACATACGCTACATCTCATAACAGGAAACATCAAAAACACAATGTGTCATGTTAATGCGACATACCGTTTGTCCATGTGGACATACTTCCATTGGTTCTGTTGAATCTGGGGTTTTCCGATGAGATCCCTGATTCAGGATCATACCTGTCTCTGTTCTGCGGATCAGCCCTGTCTGCCATTCTGAAAGAAAGTGAACTGGATAAATAATCAGTCTGATTGATCAAATCTAATAAGATTTGGTCTATAGCTGGATTGTGGAAAACAAACGAATCAATGTAAACAAAAAAACCATGCATGAGTCATTCTCTATCCTCGCCATCTAAATAAATCACACATGCGTCATATGACCATCAGCGACTGTTCAGCTGATGTTTATTCTTCCGGACAGACAAAGCGGTTCCTTCTTCTTCTTCATCTTCTTCTTGCTCACCTCATTCGCACTTCAGCTGGAGATTCCACAACTGCTCCATAGCAAACTCACAGTCTAAGTCACCCTGCGCACAGAGTCTGCTTGCACGACTGTCTCGTTTAAAGCTTAAAGTTTAGAACTTTAATAGATACCAGAAACTTCAATCCAGATTTGCAGAAAACAGATTTTAGGCCACGTTGTACAAGGGTTTGTTTTGCTACAGTTAAGAACCGTGCAAAACAGAATACTAACTATCAGCCGGTAGAACTTCTTCTTTCATACTTACATTTGCAGCATTTAGCAGACACTCTTATCCAGAGCGACTTACAACCGAGCAGTTCAGGGTTAAGGGCCGTGCTCAGGGGCCCAGCGGTGGTAGATTGGTGGTGCTAGGAATCGAACCCCAGTATTCAGATCGGCACCTTTGGTTTAACACCTTAAACACTGAGCTACCACTTCTTTTTTCATAAAAGTTTGCCATCATTAACAACAAAGTACTTTCAGCAGGATTTTGAAAACCTTTTGAATGAAAGTTAAAATCATTGCTATAAGGATTCCATGTTTCTCTACTGCAGACTATAGACGTGAGCATAGCTACTACATGAGGATCGAGCACAGATGATTCTTAACCTCAGTATGCTTTCTGCTCTGAGATGAGGAGCTCAGCTTCACCACACACTGATCTAAATAAGATTAAAGCTTACAGCACTGCACCATATGCCCAGCACTCGCTGATCTCTAACACTCGCCGATCTGTGAACGAGAAACATCGCACCAGGAAGAGAACAAGAAGATAACCAGTTGAATAAAATGCAGCTTCGTGCAATCTCTCTCTCTCTCTCTCTCCTTACTCCTTTCACTCACTTACCGCTGCTAGATGGAACAAGAGGAAACCCTCATTATAATTAGGATGATGTCATTTAGACTAGTCCATTTCTTCCATCATCTGGCATGTTGTTTTCCACTGAGGCTGTAACGTCCAGTGTTAATGTTCTTCCAGCACCTCCTACTCATCTGTCAGGTTTTTAACTTGCTCAGTATTTACTTGTCGTGTTGATTTTCTTCATTCTTTCTCATATGCCTTGCAAATCCTGATCTCTACCACCCTTATTCTCTCTCTGGGTTTGACATCACTTCCTGTTTTGTGTGTCTACAACACCTAAGCAGCAACCCTCCCCGTTTTTTTTGTGCTCTTGCTACATCATCTGGTTTTCTTGCCTCTTTTTCTTTCACACCACAGCATGTGACACAGACCTACAGTACATGACCCAAGGAATAGAAAGTGCTTCTCAGTGTGGCGCATGACTGAGTACGTGATTATTTCTAAAAATCGCTGCACCATCTCATGGAATAATCTCAAGTGATACCTGACCGGGAAGGAAAATATAGCAGGAATTCTTTCTTCTGTTCATCAAACCTACAAATGAACTCGTCAACACCTTCGGGTGGATGATCATGCGTGTCTGAAACATTATTAATATACATAAATGGGCCAAAGCATACCTCCCTCTGGGGATTTCTACTGGACTAAGTGGTGCTCGGTCTAACCACAAGTAAAAGGAAATCATTTGATTGATTTGGATTCATTTCCATTTTATAGTCTTAAACTCCATAATGAAGTCTGCCAACAAATTTACCAGCATTCCTTTATCCATCCATGCAAAAGGACTACTGCTGTAATAAATAGATTTACAGCATTTGACAGATATCCTTATCCGGGATAAAAAATAATATATTATTTTTTCCAACCAAGCACTTGAGTGTTAAGGGCCTTGCTCCGGGGCCCAGCAGTACTGGGAACCGAACCCCGGTCTTTAGAGCAGCAGTCCATCACCTTAATCACGCGGTACCACTTGCCTCTGGTGGTCATTTGCATTGATAGGTGGTGGGACTTTTACATTTTACATTTACTGCATTTGGCAGATACGATCCACATTATCCTTACATGACTTACAACCTAGCATTTGAGGGTTAAGGGCCTTGCTCAGGGGCCCAGCAGTGATAGCTTGGTGGTGCTGGGAATCGAACCCCGGTCTAAGGAATCAGCAGTCCAACACCTTAATCACTGATCTACTACTTCCCTGCATAAAGGTGTGGCTGCAACTACATGAGGAGGACACTGATATTTACAAGCTGCTTAAAAATAAATGCACCTCTTTGCTGCCATCATGAGGTCCAGATAACCAAACACAAGCAGATGAGTTAAGTCTGATCTGGTCTACGTGAATATGCACGAAATACTTTTAATGAGATATGTATGTATGTGCTACTGATGCAATTTTAAAAAATGACATATACCTGTCAATCAATAAACACCGTATCACCTCATGTAAATGTTAGAAAAATAAAGTTAAGTGATGTTAAATCATCTTTAACTAAAAAACACAGTGTCTTGTGCTACATTTATAACCGAATCTTACAGCGTCACTAATGACGACAATCCAGTGTACTATAGCGTCACGTTCGAAATGAATAACCTGAAACAAAAATGGAGGGAAATCGAGGGGTCTGCGCATTGTGTGCGCATCCAGTACATTCTCAACGTTTCAGGCTGATTGGATCACGTGACCGCCCTACCGCTCACCAGTCACATGACTATGTTCCGGGTTCGGATGTGAACAAGCGACGGTCTCCCGTAGACTTTTTTAAAGTTTGTTTGGGTGAAAAGCGGAATTTCAGTACGGGGTGAAGGAGACGAGATGAGTTTATTTCAGTGTTTGAGTATAGCTTGGATTTTCCTTTTGGCTTCTGCATTACACTCGCAGGTAACAAAAACAGACCTAGAATCAAACTATTGCTGTAATATTTTGAGCTCAGTATGGGTTTTGTTAAACAACGATGCGGAGTTGTTAATATTAATAAACCCCGAAGGAATGTCTATATCATTTGGATTTGTTTCACTGCTATTGTTGCTTGTTGTATACGTTGATATTGTGTAACTGGACGCTAACACTTTTATATAGCGCTAAGTGCTAGTTCATGTTGTAACTGGTGAATTCGGATATTTTTCGGGGTAATACGGTAATTTTCCAGTACTGTAAATAAATCTGTAATGCTTGTTTGGAGAATCAGAATTTTGCATAGCAGCCCTTTAAAAACACTTTGTTGGAGACATTTGCAGCAGTCATTTTAAATGTGTCCTGTTAAGGCCATTCTGTGTAACAAATCCCTCACATTTGAAATTTAGATAAGAGAAATACTGTCATTTTTCAGTATCCAGTTTATAATAATTTTTGGAGTTTTTGGGTTGTGGGTCTTTATATGCCCGTATCGGTATTTTTTGCCATAAATTCTAGCAAAGTTAATTTTGAAAATACACTTATCACAATAGCTATGTACTTGTTGGTGGTGTTGCATCAAAAACCGTAGAACTTTAAGACCCCCTCCATCATGGACTTATTGAATAATTAGAATATTTTGCATAAAATTCTGTCTGCATCAGGACAATGATCAAAGTTTAATCCATACATCCAAAAGAAAAGCAGAAAATCATTGTTGAACATGGCAATCTCAGTTCTGCCTTACAGCATGATTGGGCTTATATACTTTTATTGGTGGGTATAATGCATGAATAACGGTAAAGTTTACGTCTTATTTTTCCTCAAAAGGCATTTTTACCACCTCACTGGGTGTAAAGTTTTGCACTGCAGGCTTCTGTGTCATAAATTGGTCCCCGTCACTCTTTAAACAGTCATTCTTCATCACATGAGCTTTTATGCCGGACATACAGGTACATCTCAATAAATTAGAACGTTCTGGAAAAGTTTCATTTATTTCAGTAATTCAACTCAAATTGTGGAACTCGTGTATTAAATAAATTCAATGCACACAGACTGAAGTACTTTAAGTCTTTGGTTCTTTTAATTGTGTGGATTTTGGCTGCATTTTATAAAAACCCACCAATTCGCGCTCAACTAATTAGAATAATTCATAAAACCAATTACAAAAAAAAAAACCATTTTTAGTGAATTGTCTGGAAAGTTGTGTTCATTTACTGTATATGTACTCAATACTTGGTAGGGGCTCCTTTTGTTTTAATTACTGTCTCAATTCGACGTTTCATGGAGACGATCAGCCTGTGGTCTGTGTTTGCTGGCCAGTCAAGCACACCAAACCATGGTCATTTAACGCACTTTTCATGTTTTTGGCAGCTAGGGTCAAGGCATCAAGATGCACCTGTAAATCAGTTTTGAGATCTTTCAGGATCTTGTTTTTTTGTTTTTTTTTTCTTATCATCCCCATAATAAGATTGGAGTGTGATTTTTGTCGTGAGATTGCTTAGTCTTGTATTTAAGTCACGCGTTGCTCTTTATTGTATTGTGTTGTTGCAGATTAAGCCACTGATTTATGACGAGCAGTTGCTGTGGGTAAGTGAAGGAGCAGGGGCAGTGAACACGTATCGCATCCCTCTGCTGACGTTCACTTCTCAAGGCAGCCTGCTGGCCTTCACCGAGGCCAGGAAGGACTCTTCAAGTGACATCGGGGCAAAGTTCATCGCAATGAAGCGCTCAACAGATCGAGGTGATTTAACACGGATGCTTATTTGTGCAGACAAACTGAACTTTATTAAATTCAAATCGACATAGGCACCATATATGTTCCTTAATACATCAGGCCTGACATGTTTTTTTTTTTATTCTTACAATCCCATAGGAGCTACCTGGTCTCCCACATCCTTCATAGTGGATGATGGCAGTCTAGTCGATGGCTTGAACCTTGGCTCAGTTGTAGTGGATGAGCAAACGGGCTCAGTGATGCTGATCTACTCTCTATGCTTCCACCAATACCAGTGCAGCCCCTCCAGCACCATGTTAGTGGAGAGTCTAGATGATGGTCTGAGCTGGCGCTCTCCCCGCAATCTCTCTGTCCAGCTTGGAGTTAAGAGCTTTGCCCCGGGGCCAGGATTTGGTATTCAGGTGGGACCCCTGCTGTTTATTCCGTTGTAATTACTTTATAAGGTTTACTTTTAAAGAGGTAAGCTTAACTGTAAAGCTTTATACAGGTTTAATCAGTAAAAATGACTGAAATAGTTTTGAAATAGCAATCTCGGTACATGTTGCATTACTGTCTTGTATAAAAGACATTTCCTTCAATTCAACTGACAGGCACAGAAGCCGCACAGCCTTTACTTAAGTTTGTATCTGTGCAGAAACGATTAAGTCCAGCAGCGGGCCGTCTGGTAGTGTGTGGTCACGGTTCCATCGAGGGTGATGGGGTTTTCTGTATCCTGAGTGATGATCATGGACACACATGGAGAAACGGGGGTTCACTGAAGAGCATCCCTTACAACCAGCCCAAAAAGAGCCAGGACTTCAACCCTGATGAGTGCCAGGTATGAACACAGAAGGGGAGATATTTTGAGTGTTTAGTGTAGCAGAGATCTTAACCACTCTACCATCATGCTGAACGAGATCTTAAACTATTGAGTATCATTTATATAGCTGTTTTTGTCACACCGTTGTTGGTGTTCTATAAATAAATGTTCAATTTCTAGCAATAGTTTGTGTCTTCCACATGCTATACGGCCTAGGTATATTTATTCTAAATGAACTGATCTCACTTTGCTCTTACTCCCAGCCGGTAGAGCTGCAGGACGGCAGCATAATGATCAATGTCCGAAACCAGAACAACTACCACTGCCACTGCAGGATGGTGGTACGGAGCCTGGACGGAGGAGAGACGCTGCCCTTGGAGGAGTTGAAGTTCGACCAAGCGCTTGTGGATCCCGTAGTGGCGGCTGGAGCCCTGCAGAAGGAGGATGTGCTATACTTCAGCAACCCAGCCAACTCCCAGAAGAGTGAGTAAGGGAGAAGAACTTGTTTAGAAAAGAGGTCTCCAACCTTATTTCGTTTGAGAGTTACTTTTTAAAAATGAAAGTGGCTGCGAGCTACCACTGTTGTAAAGTACAATATGTATATTTCCTAAGCCAGTGGTCTTCAAAAGGTGGGTTGCACAAAGTCACTTGGCTGAAACTAAATTTACGTTAAGGTGATTGAAACAATATCAGTCCGATTAATAGCAAACGACTCTTAAGAGACGATTCTTTTCAATGAACCGCATATATATATATATATATATATAAAATTAAAATGGAAAAAAAACAACTAAAAAGCATTTCCTTAAATGACGACAAAGCTTTGAAGTAGAAGTAATGACTTGTGTATTAAGGACCGTATTGGACGTGAGCCTGAATCAGCGAATGGAAAATCAATTATATATTTCGTTCATCTCGTTCACGTTTTGTTCAACTCGCTCTGCAAATAGCTCGGCAAAATTACTTTCATCCACTCAATCAGGCCACGAGCTACTGGTAGAATGTTTGAGACTCCTGCTTTAGAAGCTCTGTTATTAATGCTGTACTTTACAGCTACAGTCTTCGACTAGAGATCGAAATGCTTCTCTGTAACCATAGTAACGGGGACTGTGTGTGATTGTACATTTGCATGTCATGAATAGGCTCCTGAACCTCCTGCCGCTTCTTGATCATTGCATACATATTACACGATGTTTCATTTACTATCGATGATCAGATTTGCAGATACATGCTCCTCCAAAAAAGTGTCCTCCTTATAGCATAACAATTTGCAGACGTTTTTCTTATTTTATCCATTTTAGTTATATTTCTAAAGAATGTTTATAGACACGTTCCTGTTATTACTTATCATCCTGTTATCAGCTTTAAATACTTTCCTTTTTTTCCTTAATTCTTCCCTGAGGGTCTCTCCTGTCTATTTGAGAAAGTTCTCTCAGAGAATCCTTCTGTTGATTTTTTTTTTTTTTTTTTTTTTGTAAATGTCTTGTTACAGAAACCTTTGCCATATTTATTTCTTTATTTTTAAATAAGCGTTGTTTTTAATAACTGGATTAAGATCATGCTCCCGACCAATCATAATAATAATAACTCAGCAATATTGTGGTTTAATTTTAATAGGTTTGTGTTTGTATAATCAGGTGAATAGAAGTGTCGGTGTTCTCTAATGTCATGTGACCTATCTCTGCTCCAGGGGTGAATATGACTCTCCGCTGGTCCTATACTAATGGGACGACATGGGAGAACGAGGCCATGCAGATCTGGCCCGGGCCGAGCGGCTACTCCTCCATGACGTCTCTGGTCGGCGACTCTGTGGAAGATAAGAAGTATATCTACATCATCTATGAGAAGGGCCACAAAGATTGCATCGAGACCATCTCTGTCGTTAAAATCCACCTGTACGGCGGCAGGTAGAGCAAAAGCGCAGCGTAGCGCAGTGCATTGCAGGAAAAGGAAACTGAAGTAACTGTATTTATTAAACCTCTTGCTGTTTGCCATACATGAACGGGGGGGGGTATGGATGATGATAAGTATTTTTTGAATAAATCCCAAGTTTACGCCTGATAAATGATTTATTGCAGAATTGCACATGGACAAGGAAAGTTGAACCACCCAGGAAACTGCTATGTTTTTTTTTCTTTCCAAAGTGAAGAGAGATGAAGTCTCAACAGATCAATATTTGGATTTGTTTTGAAATCAGTTAAAAAGGATGAACCTAATCATCAGTTTTCAAATCTAATTCTGATTTGGTTTTTGGTTATGAAGATATTTTTGGGTTTTGTTATTCCAGTTTACTAGAAACAAATCTGTACATAACTATATATTTATTTTTATTAGACCAACCAATGACCTCTTGAGCCACCTGCTGATATAAAAAAATCACACCCATATTTTGTCACATAACCGTTATTAGCATTGGAATGGGTGCATTTGGTCTCATGAGCTTGCTGACCTGTTTACAGGTTTGAACTGTGTAAATGCATCAACTCAGGTGTCCTCTGGCTTTATTGCTTCCAAACCTTATCGCTTCTGTTAATGTGGTAATTATTTGGGAAATAATTACAACGGAATGTAAATAAAAATAAGTAGACTTGATATCTTGAATAAATGTACATGCCAGTCCAGATTTTATACAAAACAGTTTGTTTCAAGAATTAGGGTTAGTGAAAAGATATACTCCATATGGAGTATTCTACACTGACCAGGCATAACATTATGACCACCTTTCTAATATTGTGGTGGTCCCCTTTTTTTGTACGTGTGTGTAGACAACAGTGCCAATTAGACCTTTTTCATCATGGTGCCACGAATGACGACTTCGGTAGTGTTTCAAATTATATTTGATTTGATTCTGCGCATCTTTGTTCACATTAAGATAAATTACTGAAGGTATTATTAATGTGTAAGGTTATGTTTTGAAACTTGGACTATAAACATACTCTGCTCAAAGAAATTAGGGGATATTTCAACGTGAATATGAAGCGATAAAAAAAAAAAAAAGCATTTTTGTTAAACAAGAACATCAGAAAAGCAAACAAGAAGGCAAAGAAAGTTGTTCGATTATGCAAATGAGATGCAAACTCAATTATAGTGATTGAGAAGTAAGTGGCATATTTGTGGGGGTGAACAGAAGCATGTCAAACTGCATGAGAGTTCTACACATTGACTGTTCAGTAAGGTGTAGGGTTACCCAAGACTGCCAAAACACATTGACCGCAATGGAGCATGGACAGGATCAGATTGTCCAGCAGTTCTTGTGGGATCTGCTTCGTATTCATTTTTAAATATCCCTTTATTTTTGTGAGCAGTGTAAGAAAAATCAAAATGTTTGTAAAAAAAAATTAATAAATAAATACAGGATACAAAAAGACATTGGTCATTCAAAGACTGCTGTGCTATTTATCCGTTTTAAATCTTAAATGTGTATTAAAAAAATACATGTCCAAAATTAAACCTAAGGTTTCTTTGCTCTTTAGTGAGTAACTTGTAGAGTTTATATTTTTTAGTATAGCATTGAGATAATACACAACTAGCATCCGTGTTAACAGTATGAGACTTAAGATCTGGGAAGGGCAAAGTGGTTATTCCTGTTTGACATTTCGCAAAGATGACAAGAACATCTATGAAGGCTGTAAGCAGTCTGTATGGTGTACAGTTATAGAATCCAACACAAACAGCATGGCAATGTAACACTGCTAATGAAGTATTTCTGAAATACTTCAGGACTATACTATATTCATTGTCGTATACACATTACACACTGGTAATATTATTTATATGTAACCTACCCCCCCTCCCCACCTAT